>CM060449.1:185285118-185420118 GCA_030545235.1 Helianthus tuberosus
TTTTGTTTTTTTTTTCTTAACGGTAACTTTCTTTAAAACAAACGTCAACCCGAAACAAGCCGACAAACAAACAAGGCTATTGCATTTAGTTTTTTGTTTGGTTTGTCAATCGTTGAGAGTGTAGTTAGTGTTTTGGCTCATACAGTTGTTTAATACTAATGGGTCAGTGCTCTAGTGGTACCCGGATGACTTTCTATAAGAGAGGTTGCCGGTTGAGTCTCGTTCATGACACATTTTAGCGCAAACCAAAGGTTGTATCACAGTGGGCTTCGGGTGATTGGATTCCTCTAGAATTGATCACAGACCGGATTAACAGGGCTATCTGGGTGTGAATTGTTTTTTGCCTATAAGTGTACTCAGATGATCGGTCTTCGTTCAAAATAGTTTTTGTTTAATACCGGTCAAACTGAACATCGAACACCTCAATCTCAAATATGTAGACCAAATCAAATCATTCCTACTTTACAAATTTTCGATGTGAATTATTACTATTTTTTAAATAAACATTGACCTATATATTAAAAAGAAAACGAATTGAACAATAATAATAAATTTAGATATTCAAAAGAGTGTTCAATGAAAACTAATAGAAAAATAAACAAATTAATAGTATCGGGTACCGGTACCGGTATCAAATTTACCAAACTGAGTGTATTTTCGGTATCCGTTCGACACCGGTATTCATCGGGTTTTACCCTCAAATACCGGTGTCGTACCAGTACCGTCCATATCAAGCCGTACTGTACCAGGTATATTCGGTACCAATACCCATTTTTGGGGATTTCGGAAACGGTATTTTCCGTAACGGTTGGTACCGAGCTCATCAAATCCTGTAGTAACGTACCAATGCAAGTAATTGCACATTTTAGATTACTTTTCATACACAGAGTAAGTAAACTGTATTTCGTTTGAATGAGGTTTTATATACACAACAACTTATTTTGCTTTATTTTTTGTCTTTTTACGTAATGAATGAATTGTAGCATGTAAAATTAACTTGGATATTTAGATTATTGATGAGCAAATCGTATCAAATCCTGTAATCAAACCGGTATCGTATCGGTACCAAATTTACCATACCAAATCATTTTCGGTAGCAATTTGATACCCACCTTTTGGCGTTTTCAGAATCGTTACTTTCGGTTCGACACCGGTCTAGCACCATACCTATATTTATTGATTTTTACCTTCAAATACCATACCGTATTGTACCGAGCATTTTCGGTGCCGGTACCTAATTTCGATGATTTTCCGGATCGGCACTTTCGGTGCCGTTACAGGTACCGAGCTCATCCATATTTTAACGTGTTAGCACCGTAATATCTGAACTGAAAACAACCGAATTTCCAACGTGTAGGACATGTGGGTCCTATTATTATATATTAGGTTATTTAAAATCGCTTTTTTAGGACGGATTGACTATCCTTTTCACGACATTTTTATTTATGTTTTGATATTCGGTATCTGCTTGCCGTTGCTGACACGCGTTTTGCAGTCATTGGGTCCCCGCCGCAATGCGCGGGCGAAAATTTAACTAGTTATTTTAACTTATGTATATCCTTTATTTTATTCTGGTCTAAACATGTTATCTGCTCATGTTATTTGCTTTCTTTTTTACCGTGGATAAATATTTCAAGTATATAGTGGATTAATATAATTTTTTTTAGTTACATGTTAAATACTTGTGGATGCAAACAAACTTGTTCGCTTTAAACCTCAAAGCTACGAGCCTTTGTGTATGGAAACACGACCGACATCAACGACGAGTATTTAAAAATGACCGACAAACAACGCGTGATACTTTGGAGCATTTTTGTCACGGTACACTACAATACTATAAAAATTACATGCATTCATATTTTTTTAATTAGCTTAAAATTATATATGTTTGTTTTTAAAGGTATAATAAATTTGTACGGTGTCTGTTATCTGAGAAAGCCTACATGGTACGATCTTCAACAAATTTATGAGGTTCATTCTTATCACCATGGTTTACCGGGCATGATCGGAAGCTTAGATTGTCGCCATTGGTGGTAGTATAATTGTTCGACCGCATGGCGAGGTTAAGACACACGAGGTGACCAAGATGGACCATCTTTTATTTTTCAGGCGGTTGCCTCACACGACCTTTGGGTTTGGTCGGCTTACTTTGGTGTCGCGAGGTCATGCTGTAACAACCCGCGTTTTGAAGTCAAAGTACAAGTCAAAGTCAAAGGAAGAAAAGATTGCTAAATGCGATCTGTCACTCCTGGCTTAATTATTGATTATACTCTTTGACTTGTTAATCGATTACTTTAATTTGTGTACTTTAGTTGTATTATGTGGAGTAAATGTTAATAATCGCAGTATAATCACTATTAATCGCTAATCTATTTATCGTTAATCTCATCGCAACCTAAATCGCATGTTCTGGATATTGTTTTACGTGTGTGTGTGTTATTATGTGTTACTTGTGCATGTTTGTTTTATGTTTGTGATGATTAATCGAAAACGCAATCGCAACTCTATCGCACGCAATCTCATCGCGAACTGGAAACCCAAGTTTATTTATGTTGTTGTATGTTAGTTATGTTATTTGTGTAACTATTATCTAAATCTATCGCATCGCTTATTCGACACTCCCTTAAACGCATCGCAACGCTCAACGCACGAAACGAAATGCCGAAATCAAGCTCCCTCGAACCATCCGATCGAAGGACCATTCGATCGAATGGTCATCCGTCCGGATGACCATCCGATCGGATTGCCCTCCGATCGCACACCTACACCGCCTTTCTCACCCTTTCACCTATAAATAGCACCTGTCATATCACTGTTCATGTGATGTGACAGCTCTCCTCCGACCCTTCGACTTCTCAGCCTATTTTCTCTCGATTCCTCGCGATTCTTGTAAGTTTTCTCCTCAAATCTTGTACTTTCTTGATCTACACACATTTCTTCATCATTTTCACCATCAAATCTCAACTTTTGTCACGACCCCCAGCCCGGTGTGACCCGGTCCAGAAGTCGCGGGACAGAAACCCGTGATATTTATTAGTTGATGCGACAACGGAATTTTAACAGGATCTTTTAAAACCTGAAAATGCTCAATTATTTTATTTCACGATTTGGGACAAACCCCATAATTTACAGTAAAGGAAATTTCATGAGGAAATCCCTTGTTTTACAAAACATGTTTATTTATTTTATCGAGCCACCACTTCAAGCTTGTTAGTGCTCCGTAGCGCTTTTCCTTGATTCACAGTAAGTCACCTGAAACATGTTTAAAAATATTTTATCAGCGGGGAAATACTGGCGAGTCATTCAGGTTAAATAAAACGACACCTTAGTTATAGATTACAGCATAAAAGCGATTATAATGGCTACTATCTTATTTTTATCTGGCGCCGTGTCACACCCTGGTGACGATGGTCATACCACTATTGGGTCCTTTCACCCAAGTAGTGATGATTATCACTGTTAGGTTGGTGAACCTAACCGTGAGAAATTAGTAATGTGCACAATACCCCACTTGCCAGTGATTTAAGATAACCACGACTTAATCCCTGTAATTATAACTTTTGAAAATAATTTGAGATTTAGTAAAACCTTGATAAAAAAGAGAATGACTCACATTGCAAGTTTAGTTGGGCAGAGTTTAGCCTACTGATAAGCCTGATAACCTAATTTAAACAACAATGCACACGAAACTAGGTCAGTAACTTAATACAACATTTACGATAAGCTCACGAAATCAAAACCCTCACGACGAATGTCAAAGTATAGCCCTGATTTGGGAAGCACTTAAACATCCATCAGATCGGTTTCAATCGATCGGACATTATATCGTAGCAGTGATCGAGTTAATACCCTGTATCGTAGCAGCGTCGTGACCCCTTAATACTCGTTTTCAGCAGAATATGGACGTTTTGAGAGTGAGATTTCGAACACAGAAGCAAGTCCCATGCACAGGCTACTTATAGAAACATTTTGAGTTCTACGCGGCCCGCGTAAGCCTTAACATGGCTTTTACACGGCCCACGAGAACCCCTATCCTACGTGTAGGGCTGGTGTGTCACGAGTAGGGTTGCCACGTGTGCGACACGTGGCCTGGAACGCTTATCTGGTCAACTTTAAGTTGACGCGGCCCGCGTAAGCCGAAGCTTACGTTTTACGAGGCCCGCGTGAAAACCAGTTTCATGTTTTCTTGGTTTTTCATACGTATTAGGGTTTCAGGGGTCCGGGTTTTCACTTACGGGTCGTTTATGGATATTTTTGCAGGTCCTTACATCCTCCCCACCTTATTTTAAAATCTCGTCCTCGAGATTTACCGAAATAAGTGAGGATACTTTTGCTTCATTTCCGATTCTAGCTCCCAAGTATATTCGGGTCCTCTTTTTGAATCCCACTTGACTTTGACCAGTACCAATCTTTTGTGTTTGAGGAATTTAATCTTTCTGTCTTCTATCTGAAGTGGTTTCTCCACAAATTTTTACTTCTCATTTACCTCTATGTCTTGAAGAGGTACTACCAGGGATTCGTCAGATAAACATTTCTTGAGGTTGGATACATGAAACACGTCATGTACTCCAGCTAGTTCTTCTGGTAGTTGTAAGCGATAAGTAACTGGTCCTATTCGTTGGATTACTGGGAATGGTCCTACGTACCTTGGACTTAGCTTTCCCTTCTTTCCGAATCGGACTACTCCTTTCCAAGGAGAGACTTTCAATAGTACATTGTCTCCAATTTGGAATTCTAACGGCTTGCGTCGATTGTCTGCATAACTTTTCTGACGATCTCTAGCCGTTTTCAGTCTTTCCTTGATTTGAGTTATCTTGTCGGTGGTTTCTTGTACGATTTCAGGACCTGATAATTGGCTTTCTCCTATTTCTGCCCAGCAAACTGGAGTTCTACACTTTCGTCCATACAGTGCTTCGAACGGGGCAGCTTCGATGCTTGAATGATAACTATTGTTATAGGAGAATTCAATTAAAGGTAAATGGTTGTCCCAATTTCCTCCAAAATCTATCACACATGCCCTGAGCATGTCTTCCAGGGTTTGGATCGTCCTTTCACTTTGTCCGTCTGTTTGGGGATGGTAAGCTGTACTTAAATTTAGTCGGGTCCCCATTGCTTCTTGAAAACTTGTCCAGAAATGTGAAGTGAAACGACTATCTCTATCCGATACAATGGAGAGTGGGACTCCATGTAAGGATACTACCTCGTCTAAGTATAACTTGGCTAATCTTTCCATGCTAAAGGTTTCCTTCATGGGTAGAAAATGAGCTGATTTGGTTAATCGATCCACAATTACCCAATCGCGTCATTACCCTTTCTGGTTTTGGGTAACTTAGTAACAAAGTCCATGGTTATTAGTTACCATTTCCATACATGCATTTCTAATTGTTGGAGTAATCCTGAAGGTTTCTGGTGTTCTGCCTTAACTTGTGAACAAGTTAGACACTTAGAAACATATCTAGCTATGTCCTTTTTCATTCCTATCCACCAGAAGTTATTCCTTAAATCTTGGTACATCTTATTATTACCAGGATGCATGGTATACCTAGATTTATGGGCTTCTTCTAAAATCTTATCTCTTAAATTTCCTTGCTTAGGTACCCAAATCCTTTTCTTATGGAATCTCCAAATTCCATCACTTCCTTGCTCTAATTCCTTTATTCGTCCTTTCATTCCTTCAGCATCATCCTTGATTGCTGTTTCTTGAATATGCTTCAATTGTTCCATTAAATCTAATTGTAGATTTAATCTAAGAGCACGAACTCGCTTTTGCTTTTCATAATACTTATGACTTAAGGCATCTGCAACTACATTTGCTTTTCCTTCGTGATATTGAATATCACAGTCGTAGTCACTTAGAATTTCCATCCATCTTCGTTGCCTCATGTTCAATTCTTTTTGCCCAAATATATACCTTAAGATTTTATGATCTGTATAAACGGTAAACTTACTTCCATACAGATAGTGCCTCCAAATCTTAAGGGCAAAAATTATCGCTCCAAATTCTAAGTCGTGAGTCGTATAATTTTCCTCATGCCTCTTCAATTGCCTTGATGCATATGCAATTACCTTCTTGCGCTGCATTAGCACACATCCTAATCCTAGCTTAGAAGCATCACAGTAAACTTTAAAATCTTCTGTCCCTTCTGGTAAGGTCAGAATTGGGGCGTTTGTTAATCTTTGCTTTAAAAATCTTAAAAGCCTCTTCTTGTCTAGATCCCCATTCAAACTTTACTGCTTTACAGGTTAGCTTAGTTAATGGCACAACTATCTTAGAAAAGTCTTTAATAAACCGTCTATAATATCCGGCTAATCCTAGAAAACTTCTAACTTCCATAGCTGATTGCGGGATCTTCCATTTGGTGATTGCTTCTATTTTGGAGGGATCTAAGTGAATACCTTCGTGATTCACCATGTGTCCTAAAAATTGCACCTCTTGTAGCCAGAATTCACACTTTGAGAATTTGGCGTAAAGCTTCTCTTTTCTTAACAAAGTTAAGAGTACTCGTAAATGTTCACAATGCTCGTTCTGACTTTTGGAATAAATGAGTATATCTTCGATAAAGACAATTACAAATTTATCCAAGTACGGTTTACAGATTCTATTCATCATGTCCATGAATGCTGCAGGAGCATTTGTTAATCCAAATGGCATGACTGTAAACTCGTAATGGCCATACCTAGTTCTGAAAGCAGTTTTAGGTATGTCTTCTTCTTGTACTTTCAACTGATGGTATCCGGAGCGTAAATCTATCTTAGAAAAATATCTAGCCCCCTGAAGTTGATCGAAAAGATCATCAATCCTAGGTAATGGGTATCGATTCTTAATGGTAACCTTATTAAATTCCCTATAATCGATACACATTCGCATCGAACCATCTTTCTTCTTTACAAACAATACTGGTGCTCCCCATGGGGATGAACTAGGTTGTATAAATCCTTTATTGAGCAATTCATCTAACTGCTTTTTCAATTCTAACATTTCGGTGGGTGCTAACCGATAAGGTGCCTTGGCTATCGGTGTAGCTCCAGGAATTAGATGAATTCTAAATTCTACTTCCCTATCGAGTGGTAATCCAGGTAGTTCTTCCGGAAATACATCCGGGTATTCTGATACTACTGGAATTTCCTTAAGTTCCTTATCTTTAGTGTTGATGATTGCCGAAATCATATACACTATTCCTTGTTTTCTTGAATAACTGGCCACTTTCATTACTGAAATGAATTTCATTGGCTTACGTGGCTTATCTCCTTTAATCATTACTACTTCTCCTGTGGGTGTATGAATTTCTATGTAATTCTTATCACAGAGGATTCGAGCATGGTTGGCTACTAACCAATCCATTCCTAATACAACACCGAATCCGGCTAAATTCATAGGTAACAGGTTTGCAGAAAACTTATGGCCTAAGAGTTCTATCTTTTCTTCTCGCAAGACCTTATTTATGTTAACAGAATTCCCATCTGCCGTTTCGACAGTAAAAATTTGTCTAAGGTTGGTTAAAGGTAGTTGAAGAGCTTGGCAGAATGAAGTATTTATAAAACTTTGGTTTGCACCAGAGTCAAATAATACTTTTGCATAAACGTCATGAACTAGGAACGTACCAGCTATCACATCTGGGATGAGTTCTGCTTCTTGGGTAGTCAACTGGAATGCTCTTGCATTCTTTTTGGTAGTTCCTTCTGCAGGTTTGGCTTTGTTGTCAGCTGGTTTGACCAATTTGGGGAAGTCTGGTCTAAAATGTCCAGCTTCTCCACAGTTGAAGCAGATTGTTGATTTCTTCCTCCTGCAATCTTCTTCTTGATGCCCAGGAATTTTACAGAAATTGCAATACCCTTTGCATCTTCCAAAATGCTTTCTTTTACAGGTACTGCAGAATGGAGCAGTGGAAGATTGCCCGGTTCCCTTTTTCTTAAAATTATTACTATTACCCACACGGAATCCTTGGGTAATCTTTTGGGCCACTTCCTTTTTCCGATTTTCTTCTCTTGTGCGTACCAGCCCGTCGGTTAAGGTGTTGGCTAACTCCACAGCATCGTCAATTGTGCGAGGTCTTGCAGCTTTGACGATATCGCGAATCTCGCTAATCAAACCCCAAATATAGGAAGAAATAAGCACCGGTTCTAGCGAAGCCAGGGTAGGTACAATTCTAGCATACTCGAAGAATGTCGAAGTATACCCTCGACAATCAACATCCACCATTCGGTGGTTTAGGAACTTATTTGTTATTTGTTCCTTTTCATATTCGGGACAAAATTTTCTTTCTACTAGTCTCTTAAATTCTTCCCAATTCATGGCATAAGCCACATCACTCCCCTTGGCTTGTAGTACTGTATTCCACCATTCTAGTGCCCCTTCTTTAAAAAGATGCGACGCGTACATGACCTTGTCTTCCTCGGCACATTTACTTATTTTAATTACCGCTTCGGTTTTCTCTAACCAACGCAGTGCTGCAGTTGCCCATTCATTGCCTGCAAATTCGACTGGTTTACAAGCAAGAAATTCCTTGTAAGTGCAACCAGACGTTGCAACTTTCATTTTCTTAAGGAATGGGGCTTGCATCACATCATCATTATTATTGTTACCGCCTCCATTTACACTATTACTGAAGTTGTCATCACGGGTACGTTTGATGAGAGTAGGCGGCGGAGGTTCAACTGGATTTCGGGCAGCAGCAAGGATTGCTGGAATAGCATTGGCTATTCCCTGAGCAATAATATTTTCTATATGTTGTCTGTTAAGAAAGTGATCTTCATTGTTTTGCTCGGATTGGTTAACCTCGTTAACTGGTTCATTACCAGTGTGTTCCATCTGGTAATTAATATATATATAAGTTATTAGCACAAAATAATTAACAATCAAACACAATAAAACAATCGCACATAATCACGTCAACACGTATAGCCAAAATTTTCGACTTTGCGACTTTCATATTTTAGTATGCATCCGTACTCACCAGATATGTTACAAAAGTTTTATTTTTAGTTATTTTACATGATTATATTTTTAATATTTATTATTATTAAACACATAACCAAACCATCACACAACTACACCACCGTCAGCTGGCTTTTCAAAAACGACGTTCCCTCTCGTCGTATTTCCAGGAGATCTGTTCTCCTACTTCCCAGATTCGATTCCCTGCATCCACCAGTTCCTCGCTATAGTGGCAGAGTTCAGCTAAGTTCTCAGTGCTCATAGGTGGGTTTGGTGCAGGCTCAGGGTCAAACTGGGGGAAAAAGGTGTTAGGGTTATTCAAGAGATTCTGAAACTGCCAGTCAGTGGTCCACCATTCTTCCAGCTCTCCTTGTAGGGGTCGGGGGTTGACAATTGGATCTGGGATGGCAGGCTCTAGATTAATTGGAAGTTGGGATTCAATTTGGGTAATTGAAGAGATTTTCATCGGCAGGTCTGATGAGGTTACTATTTGCCAATTTGCGATCCAGCTCCTCCCACAGTGGCATTTCCTGGGCTTGCCCTGAACTCTCCCCAATCTCCTTTCCTTTTCCTTTATCCTTCGGATCCTCAGTCTTGATAACTTTCTGTGCCGCGGGTTTCTTCCAACGCATACGCCTCCAGCCTACGAGTCTCCTTCTCTTTTTCGACTTTAGTTTCTCTTGTGGCTGGGCCTGGAATACTATTGGTTCTTCAGTATCAGCCTGATAGCCAGATGGATTTCCTGTGATGTCCATATCTGTGCTATGGATAGTAAAATTTCGGAGTGCCTCCGATAATTCATTCATGCTGTTAGCACACATGAAGAAACGCACACAAATTTAAATTAAATTTTTATTTATTACAAATCAAATTTTCACAAAATCACAGAATGGCAACCAGAAAAATTAAGTATTTTTAAATACTTAATTGGCTTAAATCAGTGGCTCTGATACCACCTTTTTCGGTCACGACCCCCGGCCCGGTGTGACCCGATCCAGAAGTCGCGGGACAGAAACCCGTGGTATTTATTAGTTGATGCGACAACGGAATTTTAACAGGATCTTTTAAAACTTGAAAATGCCCAATTATTTTATTTCACGATTTGGGACAACCCCCATAATTTACACTAAAGGAAATTTCATGAGGAAATCCCTTGTTTTACAAAACATGTTTATTTATTTTATTGAGCCTCCACTTCAAGCTTGTTAGTGCTCCGTAGCACTTTTCCTTGATTCACAGTAAGTCACCTGAAACATGTTTAAAAATATTTTATCAGCGGGGAAATACTGGCGAGTCATTCAGGTTAAATAAAACGACACCTTAGTTATAGATTACAGTATAAGAGCGATTATAATGGCTACTATCTTATTTTTATCTGGCGCCGTGTCACACCCTGGTGACGATGGTCATACCACTATTGGGTCCTTTCACCCAAGTAGTGATGATTATCACTGTTAGGTTGGTGAACCTAACCGTGAGAAATTAGTAATATGCACAATACCCCACTTGCCAGTGATTTAAGATAACCACGACTTAATCCCTGTAATTATAACTCTTAAAAATAATTTGAGATTTAGTAAAACCATTGATAAAAAGAGAATGTCTCACATTGCAAGTTTAGTTGGGCAGAGTTTAGCCTACTGATAAGCCTGATAACCTAATTTAAACAACAATGCACACGAAACTAGGTCAGTAACTTAATACAACATTTATGATAAGCTCACGAAATCAAAACCCTCACGACGAATGACAAAGTATAGCCCTGATTTGGGCAGCACTTAAACATCCATCGGATCGGTTTCAATCGATCGGACATTGTATCGTAGCAGTGATCGAGTTAATACCCTGTATCGTAGCAGCATCGTGACCCCTTAATACTCGTTTTCAGCAGAATATGGACGTTTTGAGAGTGAGATTTCGAACACAGAAGCAAGTCCCATGCACAAGTTACTTATAGCAACATTTTGAGTTCTACGCGGCTCGCGTAAGCCTTAACATGGCTTTTACGCGGCCCGCGAGAACCCCTATCCTACGTGTAGGGCTGGTGTGTCACGAGTAGGGTTGCCACGTGTGCGACACGTGGCCCGGAACGCTTATCCGGTAAACTTTAAGTTGACGCGGCCCGCGTAAGCCAAAGCTTACGTTTTACGCGGCCCGCGTGAAAACCAAATTTCATGTTTTCTTGGTTTTTCATACGTATTAGGGTTTCAGGGGTCTGGGTGTTCACTTACGGGTCGTTTATGGATATTTTTGCAAGTCCTTACAACTTTTCACCATAAAATCTACTGAGTTAGGTTGTTCTAGGATGATGTCATAATGGGTTCTCATGAACTTCAAAGTGTGACTTCATTCCACCACGAACAACTCAGATCTAAGAGATTTCAACATGATTAAACACTGATTTCACCTAAATCTAAACATTTTCAAACCGATTTAACTTTCTTTCAGCTCTTTTACACTCTTCCACTCAAAACCGATAGAATCGGAGCTCATTCAGGCCTTCCACTCATTCTCTAGTGAAGTGTCGGTCTGAGAACTGATTCCTATCGACGAGATAACCGACTTAGCAGGTTGAACATGAACAACTGTCAGGAACAGTTAACTGATCGAACGGGGTGATTCCCATCCGATCGGATGACTTGGACTTGGTGGAGTTTCCGTTGTTTAACACGTTGTCATACCGTCTCGGTCAAACCGCAAACTTTTCAGACTTAACAAATTGAGTTAATTGCCATTTTCGCCCCTGAGGTTTGGGCACACTTGCCATTTTCGTCCAAAATGAAGGTTTTGTAACTTTTTGCCATTTTCATCCAAATACCTAACTAAGTTACTTTATATCTTATTATGGGTTATTTTTAACCTAACCAAGTTAGTTTATACCTTATTATGGGTATTTTTGAAATTTATCAATTATAAGAGGGTAATTTATAAATTATCTTGTAGCTGACATTAACTCAGGGGCATTTTTGTCACTCTACATTTTTCTTTTCATTTTGCATTTTCATCGAACCCCTTTCATTTTAGAATACAAAAACAACAAATATATTTACTAAAAATTCCTATAGTCCATGTAGCCTCTCAAAATCTCATTCAAACTTTAATTACAGAGGATGGTGGTTCCGGTCACCATACGTGGATCACCAAATCAATTATATATACACCCACTTAATCACTTACATACACACACCACCATAAAAATTGCAGATCATACAACAGTCTTCAATGGGCGAAGATGATGACGGTGAGCGGCGGCCGGAGGTGTTCTTGAGCGGGGAAGGGTGTGGCAGCTGGAGGTGTTCTTGAGTGGATCTGGACTCAAATCAAAATTTAGATCCATGACCACCACCATCGTCATGGATATGGACTCAAATCAAAATTGGCAACTAGCCCCACCACCACCTCTTCTCTCTACTTTCTCTCTCTACCTACGAAACCCTAGACCACCGTCTCCCACCTATCTCTACCATGTAACCGCATAGCAGTTCAAACACCTTGCATCCGCACACCGTTCCAGCCTTCGTTTCAAGCCCCTAAGGTTCCGGCGAAGTGTAGCCACCGACGAATCGAGGGATAGGGTTCTAAGGTCTTTGATTAGTGAAGAATAATGTGTGCTTGTCATTGGTGAGTTGTAGTGGTTGGTTGTTTGAACAAGATTTGTGTTTTGGTTTGAATGGTGGTGCTAGTGGGGGTTACGATGGGCTGTGGTGGCAGAAAAGAATTACAGAAAGAGGTGGGTAGCGCCTGATGGTGGTTACATGGTGAAGGGGGGTGACGGCGGTGGAGGTCGGTCGTGGAAGTCAGTAGTGGAGGACGGTGGTTGTGGGTGTTAAGGAGTGGTGGTTTATAGTGGGTGTTATATACTGAAAGAGGGAGAGAGATAATTGAGGTGAGGTAGGATTTCTAATAATAAAAACAATAACTAGAAGATAATTTATAAATTACCCCCTTATAATTGATAAATTTCAAAAATACCCATAATAAGGTATAAACTAACTTGGTTAGGTTAAAAATAACCCATAATAAGATATAAAGTAACTTAGTTAGGTATTTGGATGAAAATGGCAAAAAGTTACAAACGTTGGGGGCAAAATGGTACAAAACCTTCATTTTGGACGAAAATGGCAAGTGTGCCCAAACCTCAGGGGCGAAAATGGCAATTAACTCTAACAAATTTTTGCAAGTTTCAGGTCGCTGAACGGATTGCCGTCCGATCGGATTGTTGTGGTCTCCAACACTTAAACTTTTTGCAAATTTTCAAAGATTATCAGTCTCCAATTAATAGTCATCCGATCAGATGACCATCCGATCGAATGACTATTCTAACCAAGGACTTTAACTTTAAAACATCTTACTTTGAATGGATCGCCATCCGATCGAACGACCATCCGTCCGGATGACCGTTCGACCGGACGACCTGAAAAGTAGAGATACTTCTCAACTTTTAAAATGCTACAACGAAAACTTCAAAGTCACATCATACACAAACACATCCATCCCAAACGGATCACCCTCCGAGCGAATGGCCATCCGTCCAGAGGGTCATCCGATCGGATAACCCTTCGTCACTCAGTTCACCGACACGCTGTTTCTCGCACTGTTCATCGCTTACGCTATCGTTTCTTTAATTAGGCTAACTTTCCAGCACTCCATTCAATCCAATCCAAGGCTGTGTTATTCATTTAACACAATCTGTGAGTATCCTCGAACCCTTTTTATTTTACGCACTTTTGGGTGTTACATACGTTACCTATTTCAAATCACAATCGACACATAACGCAAACACTTTTATACGCTGAACGTTATTACATGTTATACGTGCTACTCGATGAATGCTTGTATGTTATGTTTACACAGTGATTGTTGCCTGACACCTTAGCAACGATAGTACTATAGTTTGGACTCAGCACCTGTTGTGGACAGGGGTTGTTAAGGGTTTTACTTCACGTGTCACAGTGGTGATATGTGTTGCGCATTCTACAACTCGAAGTCATGTCTGTGCATATTTCATTCTCGATAACCAGCTAGCTTCACTTTTCAACATGTTACATGTTGGTTATGCGTAAACCGTTTTCGCTATCTGTATACTATTAAACTTGTATGCTCACCCTTACACTATGTGTATTGACCTATATTTTAACGTATGTGACAGGTGTTCAGGATGCTGTGCTTGCTAGCTTTTGTGGAATCAAGATTAGGAAGAGTCTAGAAACAAACAATTAATTTATGAGTTGTCGAAACAATATTTTATTTGTCTTTGAGAACAATTCGTCTGTAATAACTATGTTTACTTGATATGTTACGGTATGGGACGTAATGCTTAAATATTTGGTAATTATTAGTTGTTATGGAATCTCTTGGACAATCTGTTTCGCTCAGTGCCTCACCCCGATGTTTCCGCCATTGGTTGGGGTGTGACACATGCAATGTATAACAACCCTTCAAAATATTTTCGACGCCCTAAAATATATTAAAATATCCCAATATGTCTTAAAATACACCCCATACGCCAAAACGGACCCCGAATACCTTTATTTTATTAAAAATTAAATAAAAACAAGTTTTTTTGGTCTCTCGCGGGGCGCGTAAGCCATCTCCTTGAGCTACGGGGGCCGCGACAGCTTGAGACCAGGGTCGCACCCTGAGGTGCCACATGGCATAAAGCGTGTGGAGTCTATGTTCTGAATCAGCAACCCTATGGCCTACCCTAGGGAGCTTCGCGGGCCGCGTAACCCTTAGCTACGTCTTACGCGGGCCGCGTAAAACCCGAAATCTGGCCCTAAATAAAGGAGGCATCGGCAGTTCAGTCGACTCGCTCCTTTCTTTTCTTTCTCACGAATTTCTAAAGAAGTAAACATAATTTCCGGGCATAATACCCCCTAATTAACGAAGTTCTGCTCCGTTGTAAGTATCATAACCCCGGTTATATAACAACCTTAAAGAAAACCGACACCCTCGAATATTTTTCGACACCCTACTATATTTTAAAATATCCCAATATGTCCCTAAAAACACCCCATACGCGAAAACGGGCCCCGAATACCCTAAATATTATCAAAAATAAATAAAAATTGAGTTTTTAAGTGTGTCGCGGGCCGCGTAAGCCCCTTAAGAATCTTACGCGGGCCGCTAGTGATCGAGAAATGTGGTGTAGCCCGGTGATGACACTTGTCATCATCGTGGCGAGTCTAGTAGCTGATCCGGACAAGCTACGCGTTGACCGGGGTTTGACGCGGGCCGCGTAGACTGTAACACCCGTTCTTATAAATTAAGGTTTAACGTATCATTTACGAAAAACAGTCATGTAATTAAGATTACATATGCATTGGAAATTACGGGTTTATTAAAACTTTTTACAATTTAAAAAGTATACAACATATCATGTGTACGTTCGTCGTTTAACATAATAACGATACATAGTGCGGAAGCTTATTTCATGATCGTGTTCGGTTCTTGCTCGTCGCTTGATCTTCATCCGTGCACTCTTGGCATTCACCTATGATCAAAACCAACTTAAAAGTTAGTTTTGATAGTCAAATATTAAATTCAAACAAGTACGGGGGTTAAAAATGACAAAATTTAAAATTTTTCAGAGTTGGGGGGCTAGACGTGACGCCAAGGGCCTAGGTGTCACGCCTAGCCCTGTTTTTCACAGCCTGTTGCCTTAGCTGATGCTGTACATACCCAGCACGATCTGATTTCACGGAAACAACCATAACTTCTTCGTTATTGATCCGTTTTACCCGATTCTTTTTCCTACGCGTCCGTAATTTAATCCTCCATCTTATGGAGTTAAAATCCTACATCTAACATAAGAAATTTTGAGACTTCTAAGCCTTCGACTCGTTACCTTTTTACCGAATTTAAACCCGTTTATGCATTTTATCAACCAAACGTATTTATTTGATTCCTATATCTCATACACTTCTTCAAATTAATGTTACCTACTATATTAGGTTCTACTCATAGGTTTATTACACCATTTAAACCCGTTTTCGCTCGTATGCTTATTTTGACCCGTTAAGGGTATTTAAGCACTTTAAAGCTTGAAATCGCTTTCATTCATTTCTAGCATCTTATTCCTACATTTCTTATCAAGTTATCTTCCACCACATCTATATGTGTGTTGGATTTAATATGGATATTTATATGTTCCGAGTTTCTACCCCTCGGATTATCATTTTACGGCAAAGACTCATATAAAGTCTTTCGACCCAAGGATTTACATCCTTCACTACCTATACTCATTCTAAGCATATATTTAATCATAAAACTTATTTCCGAACCACCTTTATGGGTCGTTCGTTCAAATTAGCTTACAAGGGCAATTTGGTCAATTTTCATCCTTCTTTTACTACAAGGACCTTTAAATACTTGTTTGACTAAAAATCCAACATTTTAACTATAATTCTTGTTTGTAAACTCATGTGCTTCTAAAACACCATAAACATAATTCAACTTATTCCGTTTACCTAAAGATAACCGAATATCTATACCTTAACCTTGTCTAACTCTTATAGAACTCCAAATTCTGCGTGATGAGTTGTGTTATTATACATACCAGGCTCGGATCAATATATTGACCCGTTTCAATACCTTGCCTTAGTGGCTGTTAAGTGATAGCGCTGTAAACATCCATATGATATTCATTCCTATAATCATATAACTCAACGAACCATTAGTCGATATTGTAAAAGGGTGATAATTTCACCTTTTGACCCGTTTATCTACTTAGTGATCTTCGTCACTTTAACTAAATACCAATTTCATCTATTATGATAATTTAAAGTCTACTAGCGAAAATACGTAATCGAGCGTATCGTAACGAAACCGTAGTTACGTACCTTTAAAGCACACGTTTCAAGCGAGTATCACCTCCGGCTTGTCCGCTTGACGTTCCGGACTCTTTGCCTAAAGAGTTCAATTCACGATAAGTTTAGAACTCTTTCACAAGCTTTAACGCATAATTCTCTAAAATGATCAAATCTGCGTTTTTACTCAACTTTTAACATTTTAACCCTCATTTAGGCGTTTCATCAAACACCTAGCGGGTCAGATTTCTACTTGATCAAAACCAAGCTCATGACTTGAGTTTATCACCCTAATTAACTTCAATTAGACTATATACACATATTTTAACATCATCATATCAGAAATCCCTTTCTATGACCCGTATTACACTAGAATAATCATTCTAAACCCTAGTGTTTACTAGTTTCCCACAAACCCATGAATCACCTTCCATGTGTTCATGAGATTTTCAGAAATTTGCCAAGATTTCGCATGTTATTGTCTAGGTTTTACTCCTAGACACTATATCAACCCTATTCTACCCAAATAGCAAACATGCAACATCAATTTAGGCGTGGACTACCCAAGGTAACCCAACTATATCTAACAAGTTCGAGCAAGGCGCGTTGACCTGGAGGACTTCCTGCTTCCACTGGGATGCAGCTCATGGCATTCGTCTTCTTAGTCATCGCGTGGCTCGAGTTATCGTGATAGTCGAGTCCTTGGTGAGAGCTTTTGAAAACCAGTTTATAGAGAATGGGACGACTTATTAAGGTACGGTTTCACCCCTGGCTTAACAGTTTCGTTCCTAATTGTGGCTATGCTCCTCGAATAAATTCGTGAGTTCCACTAGATTTAGAAATGGGGACTTTTGTCGAGATGTGGATGTCACTCCTAACTCGATGAAAAGTTCTCGTGCTAGAAAAATGCGCTGAGTGAGCAATCCTATCGAGAGTTCTTGGTTTTCACACCTGATCTCGACTGGATCGCTCGGTTTCGTTATGCGAGTATTTTCGAAAACGTGTATATTGTGTCGGCCTTAGGAAAGGCTAAGTAGTATTTCAGCCTTAGGAAAGGCTTCTTCGTGTGAAGTTGTAGTACGCGGGGTTCACACAAAGTTGTATCTTTTAGCAATTTCGATCGAGAGTATCAAGTAAGCCCAATACAAACCCCACCGGGTTTGTATGAGTCGGCCTGTTGGTACTTAGACTATAGACTAGGTCAATTTCTAAGACGTCGACCCGGACTAGGTCGAGTCTGACCTAATTCCCTATAGTTATGGCTCTGATACCAATCTGTCACACCCCAACCGATGGCGGAATCATCGGGGCGCGGCACTAGGCGAATCAGATTGCTCAAGAGAATCCATAACAACTATATTGCGATAATATTTAATACATTCGTTATCCCATACTAACAAATAATACAATCACATAAGTTATCACAGATTTCTTGTCCTCTCGAACAATACAAACCCGACAACCTAGATTTTAGTTGAGTTTCTAGACTCCCTAGCTTGATTTGATATAGTTTGCGATCTAACCTGCAACATACGTTAAAATATTTGTCAATACAAAAGTATTGGCGAGTATACAGGTTTGAATAGTATAGCATAATAGATTAAAAAGTGTAGCGAATTTCCATATGCATAAACGTAATACACGGCATATATACTCACAAAACTGATACTACCAACTAAGTCCTCGATGCTCGAATGTACGATGGCATAACTAGACCCCGTCGGGCGCAATAGTACTATACTAGTCTTGGTGGGACGTCGCGAGTATAAGCCCTAGCACACATGCAACTAGCATCACGTATATCTATGCATAACAGTTATTCGCAAGTGATAGCTCGATTGATTGAATATTTCGTTTGATAAGTTTGATTTGTTAGAAACGTATGTTACACCCAAAATTCGATTAAAAAGGGGTCAAGTATACTCACAGTGCGTATTTAGCGGGATTACAACTGGTTCGAGTCGGTTACGAGTTGTCTGTAATGATCCTTGAAGAAATAGAGTAAACGAGGTACGGTTAAGTAAGATTGCCTTGAAAAGTTACTTGTTAGGTCAATTGGTCCTCATCCGTGCGGATTGACTTGTTGTTCGTCCGGATGACAAGTCATCCGTGCGGAGGATATGTCATACGTGCGGACAGTGGTCTGTGCGGATGAGCGATGCGTGCGGCTGATGAGTGTGCGCGCGGTTGACTTGTACGTGTGGTTGACATGTGCGTGCGGGTGACATATCATCCGTGCGGTTAACATGTGCGTGCGGGTGACATGTGCGTGCGGGTGACATGTCATCCGTGCGGACTGACATGTCATCCGTGCGGACTTGTGTCATCCGTGCGGGCTGACATGTTGTCCGTGCGGGCTGACATGTTGTCCGTGCGGACTGACATGTTGGCCGTGCGGACTGACATGTCTGTGTCGCACTCTGAGCACTGTTTCGAGTGTTTAACGGAAGGAATACGTTCGTTTTTTTACTAGGGTAGTGTGATTTCGCACTAACACTTGAAGTTCCGTCAATTCCAACTCGTTCTAACAGCCGGGAATCACCCCGTTCCATCAGATCCGGCCGTTCATGATGGTTCTTCATGGTTAACTCGAAATCACACAGATTTAGGTGAGATTTGTTACCAAAACATGTGGAAATCACCCGGATCTGAGTCGTTTATAGTGAAATGAGATCCCAACTTGAAGTTCATAAGAACTCTTGGTGACATCACCTCAAAACGCCTCAAATCCGTAGGTTTCACGGTTTGAATTTGAGTTTTGAAAGATAGAACGATGTAGAATCGAGTGTAGATTGTAGAAGTACAAGTTTTAGGTTGAAATCTTACCGGAATCGCGAGGAAATCGAGAGAAAAGGGTCTTGGTGCGCGTTTGGTTGAACAGGAGCTGTCACATCACTGTTCAAGTGATGTGACATGGTATTTATAGGCAACAGAGGAGAGGAAGAGGGATCAGGCCCGGATAGCCCATCCGTGCGGATGGCCCATGCGTGCGGATGGCCATCCGTGCGCATATGCATCCGTCCGGATGGTCCATCCGTCCGGATAGACGTCCTGACGCTTGGAATTTCCCGTTTTTGATCGTTTTGATAGTTTTCGAAGCGCGTACATTTCATAATTAATTTATATTATCAATATATTATTAATATTATATATATATATCACTAAGGGTCGTATTTACGTATCCATAATCCAAGGTTTCGATAATTAACAGTCGGTTTCCGATTCGAGTATGCGATTATTATCGACGTTGCACGGCCATCAATAAGGGTAGTATAGGTCCTTTCTTGATGTCATCGTGAACGTTATTTCGTGTAGTGCCACAAAGACTGACGGGGTACCGTTTACTCGTATTGTCATCATCGTCATGACGACTGGAGCTACAGCACTCACCCGAGGGTCCTTGTTAGCGTTAATCGTTTACGTTCGACACATCACGGCCACTGAGGAGGGTAGAATAGGTCCTCACTCAATGCCTCCGTGAGTGTTAGTGTGATAGTAGTGTAGTATAGTGATATTGTATATCGAAAATATGCGATTATCCTTCAATTATCGATGTATACGATATAGTTACATTATGATCCGAATCTCTGGTGCTAGGCGTAACGAGTATAACGAGTAGTAACAACGCACAAAAGTGCGGGTTGTTACAGTCTCCCCTACTTTAGGAAATTTCGTCCCGAAATTAATCCAATAGGTAGACTTCTAAGAGTTGATCTGGTATAAGTAGCGATACAACGAATGATTTGACCATAAGTTGACAGCGGGAACGTTTCGAATAAGAGAGATCAACTGCGATAGTGAGAAGATGACGTAAAAACGATAGTAGTAATCCCACGAGTTGGCATTCCGAAGTACCTTGTCTTGAGTAGAATTCGTTAGTTCGATGCGATTGTAATTTGAAAGGTTTCTCATGACGTAGAGTTAACTGAGTCGATCGTTAACCAACGTTACAAGAAGCGTTCGTTTTAGATATGGAAAAGGGATTTAGAACGAAAATCTTTTTGAAAATTTTCCTTTTAACGTGCGGTCAACAGAATCGATGCTAACCGATGTTGCAAGGAAGTTTAAGCTTCTAACATTTTAAGGAACTCGAAAATGAAACAAAGGTTACGTAAACTCTCCTATGATACGGGTTCTAGTTGAACTCGACGTTGAACCAATATCTCAGGAAAATCTTGCTTTTGATCTTTGAAAAAGGTTTTAAGGAAAATTTGAACTCATGAAGCTCCCTTTGAATATGGGGTTAAGCTGATTCGATGTTACCCCCACACTGTGAGGAATTTCATTTGTTCCTTGGTTTTAATAAAAGTTTTATAAAAATCAGTTTTAACTTTTTGAAAAGAATAATCTGGCATCAAGCCCCACTTGGCACCTTCCCACGGAAGTTCGTTAATATGTTTAAAACACTTATATATAGGAATTACCAGCGGCGTATCCACCATGTTATGCCCATATTACTTCCGTTTCGTGAGGCAGTGTCAGGTGTGCCGATATGACTCGGATTGAATTGAGCTTACTCGGCCCAATCGATAGAAAGTCAGACCGAGCATAGGATAGGATCGAATAGATTAATCCAGCGAGTTGATAAGCGAGAAGCGAATAGCGCGTTTTCGATTAGATTACACATTACACCCACATGGCACGTTTCCACGGGGGTTTACTACCATGGCGAAACTCCGTGCTTGACCATGTTGGCTTTGCCTCGTGAAGCGGTGTCATGTGTACTTGATACCATACGAGCGACAGGCGGTAGATTATACACGATAGGCGATCAGCGATTCAGTGTTTAAACGAATAAACACGAAACACTTGCGGTGACGGTGATGATAAACGAATTAGGATAATCGATAGTTGTTGCGTTGCAAGCGATGGAGGTATGCGATTCGATTTACGCGGTTCGGTTGGATTGATTAACACCGCAGAATTTAACTAGCATTAGACCCCACATGGCCCGTTTCCACGAAAGGCCGCTGATATAACTAAAACACCTTGTTTTAACCATATGAGTTTCCTCTCGTGGGGCGAGGTCATGCGTCCCAACTTAGCACAAATATCACGGATAACGGTATAGCGATAGATTAATACACAGCAGACGATAGAGATTCACATAATAAGCGATAGAGATTTCGAGGTACACACAATAAATGATTGCGATTAGTCGAGTTTTGCTTCGAGTAAGCTTAACGTCACGTTGCGACGCATCACGACTATCGAGGAGGGTAGAATAGGTCCTCAGTTAACAATACCGTGAGCGTTCGTGTGTTTGATGAGATTGCTTACTATAGACTTACGACCAGTCTTGCGTTGATGCAATTGTCCTGCGAGGTAGACTCCCCAGAGTCCATCGATGAGGCGATTTGCATTACGTTTGCAGACTTATGACAAGTCTCGCGATGGTACGGTTTGTTACGCCTTGCGATTGAGTGTAGTGTGTTGAAATTAATCACAATAGTATATAGGTCTAATAACGTTCAACTCCACGTGGCACTTTCTTCACGAAAGTTCGGTAGTATGATGAAGCACACCTTGCTTGACCCCTACTACTTTCATCCCGTGATTTGGTGTCGCCTTTTGTCAAACGCTATGGCACCTTAGAATTCACTACGATCACCGTGCACTGACCCAAATAATCCCGTGTGCACCCGCGATTATTTGTTCCTTGCACGTTTATCGTACCTCGTTCTAAGAGTGTAGTGAGGGTAAAACACATTATTCCGTGATATCGTATATAGTATATAGTATGTGTGTGAATCTAGTCTAAGTGCGACGATTCGAGAGCGGAAGAGGAACGAAAACGAGAGTTAATGTTACACATGGTGGTAACTTCGAATAAGAGTGTAGGTTCAAAACTTAGAAATTAACGTCGAGAATCGTATCATTACAACTTTATCCTACGCTGGCTAGATGTCTGATGCTTGAAGACTTTTGCTGGAGCTGTTGTTGCTGTACTCAAGTTCGCGGTTCGATGCGGCAGTTGCGGGCGAAGTGACCGTAACGGTTGCAGTTATTGCAATAGCGACAGTCAGCCCCAACTGGATGATGATAGGTACACGAGTAACACTGAGGATGAGCTCCAGTGTAAGCTCGTTTTGGAAACATCGGAACTGTTTGGAGAGGTTCTGGTTGCAGCAGTTCGGTTGTTGATGAGCTCGGGCTTGAAGTCTTTCGCTTGCGGCTGGGTTTGTCGGTGTCTTGCGAAGAAGTGTCGTCGTTGGAGGATTCGTCTGAAGACTCGCTTGCGGAGTCTTTGGCGGATTTGTCGGAAGATCCGTCGGCAGATTTGTTAGAAGAATCGGCAGCAGATTCGTCCGAGGAATCGTTAGCGGATCCGTCAGAAGAATCGTTAGCCGATTCATTAGAAGATTCGTCAACATGTTCACCTGCAGCATTACGGGCGATTACTTGATGAGCTTGCTTGACAGGATTCTTTGAGAATAATCCTTCCATGAGTCATTTGTTGTTGATTTCTGCGGCTAAGCGGTAGGTTTCTTCGATGGTAGCAGGCCTTGCAGCTTCGACAAAATCACCCACACACTCGGGCAAGCCACGAATGTACTTCGCGATGGCCTTCCCCGGAGTGTTGACTTGACTTGGGCAGATTATGCTAAGCTGTTTGAACCTTGCGGTGTAGCCAGCATTGTCACCTTTGGTTTGCTTGATTTCCCAAAATTCGTTTTCCAGCTTCTGAATCTCGTGAGGAGGACAGTACTCTTTCTCCATGAGCTCTTTCAGCTCATTCCATGAGAGAGCGTAAGCTGCGGGGATCCCACGTTTGTTACGTTCGGCGGTCCACCAGTCGAGTGCTCGCGATTGAAATACTCCGGTGGCGCAAGTAGTACGGAGACTATCGGGACACCCACTTTGACGAAGGGTAACTTCGATAGAATCGAACCACTGGAGTAGTTGAGTCGCACCTCCTTCACCCGTGAACTCCATCGGGTCACAGGCTTTGAAGTGCTTGTAGAGAAAAGCAGATTGAGGCTCTCCTGTCTTAACGTCTTCCGAAGCTCGAGAGTGGCTGAGAGAGTGCGCTCGAGCGGCAAATTGAGAACTAAGCTTACTCACTTCCTTACTCACAAGTGAAGCAATTCTCTTCTCGGCGCTTCGTTTGGCTTTCCTCCTAGCTACTCGTCTCGAGGTAGAGTTGTTGGAAGGCATCTAGATAGGAATAGACTTGGAGTGAGATTCGATCATAACGATTTTGAGTTTTGCGTTGCGATTGAGCGCATTCAAAACTTGGTGCGATAGTATAGTAGTAATGCGAATCACATAGGAGCCACATAGGAAACACGAAATTCCTAAGTTTTCACACAATAACTTGTTTGTTTATACGTATATATATATATATATATATATATATATATTTATATAGATGTAATTTGTAATCATGCATATACAGGTCGATTTAGAATAAGCGAGGTCGCGTTGAAGTGAGAAAACGAGAGCGAATGCGATAGATTATGCATTAGTTTTGTTGCGAACATTCGGATTTCGTTTTAGATTGCGATGGCTGTGCGAATCGTGCGTTTGTAAAGTAGGGAGTGAAAATCGTTAAATCGAGAAATCGATAAAGCGTAAAGTTTCAAAACGTAAATAAGTTCCAATCATTGTAAAATTGGCGGGTCGTATGATAGAGTGCCTTGGGTGTTTTAGGCGTGGACTACCCAAGGTAACCCAACTATATCTAACAAGTTCGAGCAAGGCGCGTTGACCTGGAGGACTTCCTGCTTCCACTGGGATGCAGCTCATGGCATTCGTCTTCTTAGTCATCGCGTGGCTCGAGTTATCGTGATAGTCGAGTCCTTGGTGAGAGCTTTTGAAAACCAGTTTATAGAGAATGGGACGACTTATTAAGGTACGGTTTCACCCCTGGCTTAACAGTTTCGTTCCTAATTGTGGCTATGCTCCTCGAATAAATTCGTGAGTTCCACTAGATTTAGAAATGGGGACTTTTGTCGAGATGTGGATGTCACTCCTAACTCGATGAAAAGTTCTCGTGCTAGAAAAATGCGCTGAGTGAGCAATCCTATCGAGAGTTCTTGGTTTTCACACCTGATCTCGACTGGATCGCTCGGTTTCGTTATGCGAGTATTTTCGAAAACGTGTATATTGTGTCGGCCTTAGGAAAGGCTTCTTCGTGTGAAGTTGTAGTACGTGGGGTTCACACAAAGTTGTATCTTTTAGCAATTTCGATCGAGAGTATCAAGTAAGCCCAATACAAACCCCACCGGGTTTGTATGAGTCGGCCTGTTGGTACTTAGACTATAGACTAGGTCAATTTCTAAGACGTCGACCCGGACTAGGTCGAGTCTGACCTAATTCCCTATAGTTATGGCTCTGATACCAATCTGTCACACCCCAACCGATGGCGGAATCATCGGGGCGCGGCACTAGGCGAATCAGATTGCTCAAGAGAATCCATAACAACTATATTGCGATAATATTTAATACATTCGTTATCCCATACTAACAAATAATACAATCACATAAGTTATCACAGATTTCTTGTCCTCTCGAACAATACAAACCCGACAACCTAGATTTTAGTTGAGTTTCTAGACTCCCTAGCTTGATTTGATATAGTCTGCGATCTAACCTGCAACATACGTTAAAATATTTGTCAATACAAAAGTATTGGCGAGTATACAGGTTTGAATAGTCTGTGATCGTGTCACATCATGTTTAATTTATATCAACCTTTCATTTCTCGAAAATATCTCTTTTCGAATATATCGTCTTGCGCCTATCAGTGTCAAGACTTGTATCTTTTATGCTTACTATTTAAATTCCTATTAGAATTTATATTTGTAAAAACGGTATTTCTTATCAAAACTAAAGTTTTAGTATAGCATCTTCTCCTTAACTTTTGTCAATTATCCATATCGGGATATTGACAGTCCAAAATTTATTCTTTTACAGTCTTTGTTTTATGTGGGGATTCTCAATTTATTCCCTCGCTTTGTCTAATTAACCCGTAGGTTTTATCACTTTGCCTTATAGGCTATTTCATTAGACTTTCACCTCTTTAAGGCGAGGTCCTTATAATCTATTTATTTCTAGTCGTGACCCGTGGGTCATTTTAGTTTCGTAGACCTTTCCATTGTTTATGACCCCAATGGTTAGGTTGTTCCCGTAGATCATTCCTTACTCATGTCATTCTTAAAATACATGTTTGGCGTCAAGGCATCCTGTTTTTGTTTAAAAATCATTTATTTTCACTTTGGTATTTTCTTTGACCTTGACCGTAGTCTAAGGCTACATTCGTTTTCTTTCGAATTATCTTTCCGACTTCTTGACTTCTAACGTCAATTTCACGTCGGCTTGCCCTACACTTACCGTTACCCGGTTCTTACCTGTACTTATTTACGTCCCATTACCCGGGTTCTTTTATTTCAATGTTTTTAACGCCTATAACTCCTTTACATAGGTTTATTAATATTTCGCACTTTTATTTATCCGATTCGCGCTTACTTACGTTAGCAAGTGTCATGCTTTATTAAATTTGTTTGACTTGTTCGTGTGAACATTCATCACTTATGAATGCCAAACTTCAGTCTTTGTTTGACCCGTTCAGCTTTGAAATAGCTGAGCGTAGTTATTAACATTTCTGTTTGCAAATTCTCACTGTCTTTTATTCATGACTCATATTCCGAGTCTTTTGACTTTCTATCTCGCGTTCCCGTCTCTTGGTTTACGCATTCTTTCCAAATCCTACCCATTCATCGGGTATCTTTACCGTAATCATTTTCAAGTAACCATTCTTATATGGTTTTAGACGTTATTTTAATTTATTTGATCGTCTTAGCGAGATCCATCGCTTTTATTCAATCAAGTCCTTTATTCTTTATTCGATTCGTTTGACTTGTCCATGTGAATTTCATCACTTGTGACAGTCAAACTTTTATCCCTATGCCTTAGCATTCCTATTGGTCGGTCTGTATTTTCTTTTTACTTGATCCTTGTCCCTTCTCTCGGGCTCGTTATTCTTACGTAATACGCTTCCGTCATCCGACTTACGTTTACGTTTAGTATCAAACATCTTACTTACTTGATTCATTTGGGTACCATTTAAGTTAGTCCCATTCACCCCACCCTTACTACATCGGACATAAATGTGTCCGCTATAAGAAGTTCATGGTGTAACACCTCGAAAATTTATGTCCAATAATGTATCGACACGTGTCATAAGCTTGAACGTGTGAAAGTATACTTTAGAGGGACTAAAGTTGACAAACAAGGAATCGGTATGTATAAAAGGATTCAAAATGTCAACAATGGATAAATGTACTTTACAATAGCCCTACAAGATGTTTATACCTTCAAATGAATAAATCATGGATCATACAAAACTAAATATGAAAGAAAGTGAGAGATTTCAAACTACAGGGGTTAAATGTGTCAACATGTTTAAAGTATACCTCTGAGTGACCTTTTAGCAAACCTGAAGCTTTGTATCGGTAAATTATGCTCACTAGAATGTGTGATAAAAATTTCATAAAGTTTCGTTATCGTATGAGAAAGTTATGACCAAATTCATATACGAGGGGTTAAAAGCGTCAACGTAGGAAATTATGGCTTTTCGGGTGATTACAAAGTTAACCAAGGACTTAACAAAGTTTGTATAAGTCTTGGAACCCTCAAAAGTAAATTTAGAAGGCTTATAATGCAAGAAATAATGTGAAAACGACGTTTGGAAGGTCCAGGGGCCAAACTGTAAACATTTGAAAGTTGTTTTGTGCTGGCAAGTTGCTTGCGCACCTCAACACTATGGACGTTGCGGTGCGCAAGCAGGTCCCAGATGCGAATTTCTTGACAGCTGCCTGTTAATTCCGGTTGCACCGATTAAAAGCTGGTTTTTCGATTCAAGGGGCTCCTATATCTGGTTTTTAGCATCCTAGGCCACCTGGGATGATCTTATAACATCACTAGAGTTAGTTGGCATGATCCTAAGCTCTTGGGGTCACTATATAAAAAAATCAAGTTTGCAACTTTTGGGCATTTGCATTTGCAACTTATTTCTGGAGCTCTCTGGTCTGCAAGCAACCTTCCTAGTGATCACTAATCATGATTAGGATTCTTGTAAGCATTCTTAACCCTTTCTAACTTAGTTTAGCTTAGTTAATTAACTAAAAGTCAAACCATCATAATTAAGGTTTGACTTCGTGATTAATTAATATGTGCTCAGTCTAATCACGAATTAAAAGTACCTTTAAGTAGGTATTTATATGGGTAATAAACCCTTAAAAGGGTACTTCCAGATTCCCACTCTAACTATGTTAATTGTCGAGTCAAAGCTTACTTTAAAAAGTCAACAGAATGTTAATTTTCAAATTAAAGCATAATTAGCAATGTAGGATACTTGCAACCTGTTTGATCATTAATATAACTTGGTAATTAATGTAAGATCATGTCCCAACATGTTTAACTCGACAATTTTCAGTTTAGGCTCGGTTCGGAACCGAAAGTCGCATAGTTTGACTTATGCTTTGACTTTCAGTTCTGACCCGTTTAAGCATAGTTTAGAAATGCCTTAGAGCTTTATTAGGACCAAGTTACCTATAAGTATAACCCTCTGTGATTATACAACTTGGTTCATTAATTATCCGATTCATATGCATGATTCCGTTAAATGCTTAAATGTTGACTATTATGTCCTTTTGACTATAAAACATGATTTTGATAAAGTAAAAGAGTAGAAACCTTACTTACTGATTTATAAACTTGCACCTAAAATTTGACATCAGTTTGAGGTCTAGATTAAGAGTTATGCTCATTAGCGTAAATTGAAAGCTTTATGTTAACTAAACGGCGTAATTAGCGTATACCCTATTTAAACCCACTTTTTGATTTCAAACTTTTTACCCACTGATGTAATATAATATTTTGGGATTTTTGAAGATTTTTATTTAATTTTTGGCTGATCATAACATAGGTCTTTAAATTTGATTCGGTTTATGACGGTTTTGCCCTTTTAAGCCATAAAATGAGTTTTACAAATCCTTTTGACCCAAAACCTTTTTCTACTGATTTTATTTGATAAATAAAATATTTTGAGCCTTCTGGAATTATAAAAATATTAACTTTCCTTTGAAAACCCGGAAATGGCTCCAAATCGCCATTTTAAGCGTTTTTAACACATAGTATGTGCTAAAACCATACTAGACACATAAGGTTGATACCTACTGATATTCTTAGTATATTTTTATATATTAACAGTAAGTAAAAGTTTTTAAACTCAGGTTTCCAGTTTTGACCTTTTAAGCCTAAGTGAAATTACCAAAATACCCCTAAGGTGCATAGTTGGGTTTTAAGTGATAAATTTCACATATGGGTCATAACCTACTGTTATAACTTGTTAAATTAAGTGTATTTACTGTATAATTCAGACCTGTAACTCAGATTACAAATTAAACTCTTTTATAATCTTTTAAATGACCAAAATGCCCTTATGAGGCATAAGTTGAGTTTAAATTCAATTGAGGCATAATAGAAGACATCTTACTGATGTCACAACATATTTAAAGTATATTAACTCAGGGAACTTGCATATGACTCTTATGGTTACCCGTAACGCCCTTTTCACGCTCGGTTCGGTTTATGTAACTAGTTTGCATAAATTGACCGAAACGGGTCAAACCTTGTCATCTTTGTCTCAAAATCCAGAATGTATTTAGTATACCCATATTATACAAGTATTCAAACTTGTCGGGTCTAAATCACATTCTATCCGGTCTTCGCTTAATCGTGCGTTTGAACCGTATCGTCCTTAAAAGCTATCCGGTCTAAGCTTAGGCTTAAATAAAGACCCGTTAGAAATCTAATAGGTTATTATAAACCTTTGTTCCAGAATAGAAGGACCAGTAAAAGCTACCTTCACTTGCTAGTTGTGAATTATACTTACTCAGGTAAATACTTTTAACTTATTTTCCCTATACGGGCTTGGGGTACGGTATATAAAATACCGCTTGGTCCGGCATTGAATTCTTTAATCGAATAGAGGTTAAATTTATTGATATGCTATGTTTTGAATGTGTTTTGTTTGCTTAAAGCCTTTGGGGGATTAATGACCATGTCCCGGATATCCTTGGCATCATCTTACGAGATGGCCACGACCTGAGCACGGGGTGTAGGCGTACACCTTTCAGTGCATAACTCAATATTGTGGTGTGTCTATTAATCTTTAACCCGGTCTACGGATCGGGCTACTGAACGCATAAGTAACATGTAAATCCCTTACAAGATTATTTTCACATAATTATCCCAAGTTATAAAATGTTTTGTGCCACGTGCATTCAAATCAATTTACAAACCTTTTCAAAATGAGTCAGTTAAATTGTATTTACCAGTGTAAACTGACGTATTTTTCCAAAAGGTTAAGTGCAGGTACTACTCGTACTAGGCTGGCTGTCTTCTAAGCGTCCACAATAAGTCTCGCAAGCTTGGATGTCAATAAAGCTGTTGAACAATATCTTCTTTTATTTTGATCCGCCTGTGGATCCGTTTCAACTATTCGTGATATTTAATACTACACTTTATTAAAGTTGAAATGAATCTATCTTTGCTTCCGCTGTGCATTTATATATTGTGTTGTTTGTCTATGATGATACCAACTACGTCACGATACTCCTCACCGGGCCCACCGGTGACACGTGGAAAATAGGGGTGTGACACATGGTATCATATGCAACTACTTACTTGGCCAGAGTAAGCGATTAACACATGACACGCATGACCTTTTTATAGTTTTCACATCACGCCCTATGTAAGTAATGCCTCTATTTGTTTCTCTTGGAAACGATATCCCGAATACATTTTCTATTCGGGTTTTTCCAAGTTTTTAATCTACATATGCAACTTTCAATTTCTAGTTATTTGTTGTAAATTACTATTTGTGCAATTATATTTAAAATGTGCACCTGGTAATGCTTGCCCCGACGGGCGTTTCTTGCCTTTAACTTTGTTCGCGGTCGTTACGCGATTTAGTCCTTGGTGAGCATGCTCCTCTTGTCATACTTCGGACCGTTCTTCTATCATATCCGTAATTTGTTAAGCTCTCGCTATCCTCATATGCGAGTGTCCTTCAACTAAAACATATACAAATGTTAATAATTTCAACATTAAAGGATGCCCGTATTATAATACAAGGCTTTTCTACTATACGCATCAACGTGTGTAATTCCATTGACTATATCTATTCTATATCGATTTTATTGGTGTAACGTGTATTACACGATAACCATATGTGTTGTTCTCAACACTTTAATCATATTAAACATTGATATACATGTACTTACCGGATTTGCGATCAAGCCTCGAACCGAACACCAATCTTTATCAAGAGCGTAAGGTTTAAGTCCAAGCATAGCTTTCCCGCCATACTTGAATCTCTTAAACCAAGGCTCTGATACCAACTTGTAACACCCGTTCTTATAAATTAAGGTTTAACGTATCATTTACGAAAAACAGTCATGTAATTAAGATTACATATGCATTGGAAATTACGGGTTTATTAAAACTTTTTACAATTTAAAAAGTATACAACATATCATGTGTACGTTCGTCGTTTAACATAATAACGATACATAGTGCGGAAGCTTATTTCATGATCGTGTTCGGTTCTTGCTCGTCGCTTGATCTTCATCCGTGCACTCTTGGCATTCACCTATGATCAAAACCAACTTAAAAGTTAGTTTTGATAGTCAAATATCAAGTTCAAACAAGTACGGTGGTTAAAAATGACAAAATTTAAAAATTTTCGGAGTTGGGGGGCTAGACGTGACGCCAAGGGCCTAGGTGTCACGCCTAGCCCTGTTTTTCACAGCCTGTTGCCTTAGCTGATGCTGTACATACCCAGCACGATCTGATTTCACGGAAACGGCCATAACTTCTTCGTTATTGATCCGTTTTACCCGATTCTTTTTCCTACGCGTCCGTAATTTAATCCTCCATATTATGGAGTTAAAATCCTACATCTAACATAAGAAATTTTGAGACTTCTAAGCCTTTGACTCGTTACCTTTTTACCGAATTTTAACCCGTTTATGCATTTTATCAAACAAACGTATTTATTTGATTCCTATATCTCATACACTTCTTCAAATTAATGTTACCTACTATATTAGGTTCTACTCATAGGTTTATTACACCATTTAAACCCGTTTTCGCTCGTATGCTTATTTTGACCCGTTAAGGGTATTTAAGCACTTTAAAGCTTGAAATCGCTTTCATTCATTTCTAGCATCTTATTCCTACATTTCTTATCAAGTTATCTTCCACCACATCTATATGTGTGTTGGATTTAATATGGATATCTATATGTTCCGAGTTTCTACCCCTCGGATTATCATTTTACGGCAAAGACTCATATAAAGTCTTTCGACCCAAGGATTTACATCCTTCACTACCTATACTCATTCTAAGCATATATTTAATCATAAAACTTATTTCCGAACCACCTTTATGGGTCGTTCGTTCAAATTAGCTTACAAGGGCAGTTTGGTCAATTTTCATCCTTCTTTTACTACAAGGACCTTTAAATACTTGTTTGACTAAAAATCCAACATTTTAACTATAATTCTTGTTTGTAAACTCATGTGCTTCTAAAACACCATAAACATAATTCAACTTATTCGGTTTACCTAAAGATAACCGAATATCTATACCTTAACCTTGTCTAACTCTTATAGAACTCCAAATTCTACGTGATGAGTTGTGTTATTATACATACCTGGCTCGGATCAATATATTGACCCGTTTCAATACCTTGCCTTAGTGGCTGTTAAGTGATAGCGCTGTAAACATCCATATGATATTCATTCCTATAATCATATAACTCAACGAACCATTAGTCGATATTGTAAAAGGGTGATAATTTCACCTTTTGACCCGTTTATCTACTTAGTGATCTTCGTCACTTTAACTAAATACCAATTTCATCTATTATGATAATTTAAAGTCTACTAGCGAAAATACGTAATCGAGCGTATCGTAACGAAACCGTAGTTACGTACCTTTAAAGTACACGTTTCAAGCGAGTATCACCTCCGGCTTGTCCGCTTGACATTCCGGCCTCTTTGCCTAAAGAGTTCAATTCACTATAAGTTTAGAACTCTTTCACAAGCTTTAACGCATAATTCTCTAAAATGATCAAATCTGCGTTTTTACTCAACTTTTAACATTTTAACCCTCATTTAGGCGTTTCATCAAACACCTAGCGGGTCAGATTTCTACTTGATCAAAACCAAGCTCATGACTTGAGTTTATCACCCTAATTAACTTCAATTAGACTATATACACATATTTTAACATCATCATATCAGAAATCCCTTTCTATGACCCGTATTACACTAGAATAATCATTCTAAACCCTAGTGTTTACTAGTTTCCCACAAACCCATGAATCACCTTCCATGTGTTCATGAGATTTTCAGGAATTTGCCAAGATTTCGCATGTTATTGTCTAGGTTTTACTCCTAGACACTATATCAACCCTATTCTACCCAAATAGCAAACATGCAACATCAATTTTCAAATTTCCCAATTTCATGAGAATTTCAAGTTGAGAGTTTTTATCAAATTTTACATACCTTGTAATCCTCTTGTGATGAGGATCAATAATCTATGCTCGATTTTTGTTTTTGATCAGATTTAGACCCTCAATTTGTGATGAACTAGGGCTTGGATGGAGCTTGGGGTCGCCCCTGACTCCTGGTCGATCTCCACAACACAGAAAAAATATGTTTGTGTTTTAATTTAGCTATTTTATTAAAAATAGTTCTCATTTAGACACTTTTAGTCCCTCACTTTTGATACTTTATTTGTTTTAACTCCTAAATACTTATAAGTGACCAACTAACTTGGTTAGTGCCACTCTTAGTCAGTTTATTTCACTATTTTATTCGCAACCATATTGCAAATTTAAGAATTCGCATTGTCGGGATGTTACAATTCATCCCTAGTTACTTAGTGGGTCCCGGGAGTTATAAACCGTTTTATTTTAAGTCCCGTTAACTCGGGCTCTTATAAACTCAATTCCTTAAAACTTTGATTCGCTTGTATTTATTATTAGGATTTCTTATTTAAATCCAAATATTCACCTGGCTATTTTTACTACTAACGGTACTTTACCCGTCTTTTAGTATTAATGGAGTTTGATTACCAAACCCGTTTTCGGGGTGTTACATAGACCCTTGTCTACATTTACGCGGGCCGCGTAAAAGTTGAAGTGAGGCACTATATATAGAAGGCCTCAGATCTTCAGTCGAACTCGCTCACAACTATTTTCTTTCTCTCAAATCTGAATTATAGGTATAATACTCGGGTATTATACCCCGCTAAATAACGAAGTTCTGCTCCGTTGTAAGTATTATAACCCCTGGATACGTATTAGATACGCTGCCCGATTGATCTAGGGTTCCGTAACGGCTGTCGTGGTTCTGCCCGACGTAGTCATTGGAATGCCGTCTCGGGGAGGGTATTACTAATGTTAAAATGGGTTATTATACTAACGCGTGTGCATTTGTGTAAATTATAGATTGTCACCAGGAAACCCTAAAGGATAATCTAAGACAGCAATGTGAGTTTATCCGCTTTTTGTTAACTGTTTTACAAAACCTCATTTAATTAATTATATATTAAACAGTGATTGAGTATTTGTAAGAATACAATTATCATGAGTATGTTAGGGTTTTGTATACAAAATTTGTTACCACTTGGTCAAGGAGTAACATTTCCACAAGTCGGGTCTGACAGTACCATGGATGTTAATTGTTATAACTTGGAAACAAATGTAATTGCGAGATCTCCCTCAATACTGTGAAATGGTTTTTATTTAAACTTGATTAAACTGGGATTCACTCACCAGTATTTCCCACTGACAAATGTTTTTAAAACGCGTTTCAGGTAACAAACTGTGAAAGCCAAATAAAAGCCAGCTGGACAGCAATGAAGGCTTGGAAAAATGGCAATAAAGTTACCTAAAATAAAATAGATGTTTTTATTAATAAAATAGGATTTATTCCTATGAAAACGTGTGTACTACGAACTTGGGTTTTAACCCATTTGTTTAATGTTATGAAAATGTGGTATTTTACTCTGATCAACGTTTCCTAACTACGGTCCTGATGAAAATTTTCGCTCCCAAATTTGACAATACACGATACCACCGAAACTGGCTCGCGGCCGCCCGTTCCCTGGGATTTGGGATCGGGGGTTGCGACAGAAGGTGGTATTAGAGCTAAGCCACTGATTCAGCCACAGAAGTGTTCTGCTGACATCAAAATTCAATCTGTTAGGAAATAAATTACATTGTTATGTGTTATTTGACTATTCGTCAATTGTCTGGTTTGCCTAAAAGCGAAGGCACCTCCTCTTCTCAGCCTGCCCTCTCAGGGTACTCTGCTGATACGGAATAAGGAATCTTTGTGTTTAAGGCTTAGTCCGAGGATCCATTTCCTCAGAAAAAGAGGGGATGGTTTAGTCGAGGGGCACACGAACGTAGAAAGCGTATGAAAAAGTTACATGAACAGAGAATACTAGCAGCAGCCAAAAGAGAAACCGATGCCTATGCCCAGGATATGATAAATAGGGGTATAGCCAACATAGCACCCCCAACCACAAACACCAATCCCTGACCAACCTATGGAGATAGAAAACCCTGAAAACCAAGTAGAAATGCATGACTTTAATCCGGAGGAAATACCTAGGGTACCAGCACCAAACCCCCTAGACCCAAATTACGATCCCTGGTGGGATGACGTTAGGGACTATGTGCAACGCTACCCGATACATGAAGACACACCCATGCAGAACATAGGAGCCTACCCAGGTTTGGATCCTTTAGATCTCTATTACCACGATGAATACATTAGGGAGATTTTAGAAGATCCTTACCGATTCCAGGCACCTACACCCCCATATCAAGAACCCGCACCCAGATTCCGAACCCAGTCCTAGAACCTGCACCCCCAAAGAGTGCAGAAAACGTACAAGAACTTAAGACTTTTGGTGAGGAAATTCTAGAGAATAGTAAACGAATGAGACAGGTGGGAGAGCGACTCGTCTGGAAGTACGACGAGCGCAATATGGATTTTTGGATGAATCCATACCCGTGAATGTGATGGTGGAAACGGTAGTAGTAATAATATAATAAAATAAAAAAATAAAATGTGTGTACCGATGCCTATTACTAGTAGTGTAACTTTAAATTTCAGTCGGTATTGTAATTTTTATTTCAGTACTAGTGTGTAATAGATGCATAGTATATGAATAGAGTAAGTCGCAATGATCGACGCTTTTGACCAAAATGCGTGTCATGTGATTGACTATATTAATATTATTTTGTGATATTAATACGGGGTAAATGTTTAAAATTCAGATGGCCGACGAAGGAAATCAAGATAATCTGAATAACGATAACCAGAGTAACATTAACTTGGTTAATGAGAATCCAAGCATCAATAACAATGGAAACCAAATGGATAATAGTGCCGTTCAACACATAGTGGCACAATGAATCATAGATGCAATGCCATTTATTATTCAAACGGTTCAAGAAGCGAATAATAAAAGTAAACATAGCAGTAAGCGACCAATTAAACCTGAACACAGCGTGAACAATGGACCCGTACTTCAAGCGCCCATTCCCAAAAGAAGAAGAACCATGCCTTATGGTTGTTCTTACAAAGAATTCTGGTCCTGCAAACCAATAGAATTCTTGGGCAATGAAGGACCCATTGCAGCCCTACGCTGGATAGAGAAGACTGAGGCTGTTTTAAAAAATAAGCAAGTGTGCTGAAGAAGATAAGATAATGTTTGCTTCTAAACTGTTTAAGAACTCAGCCTTAATATGGTGGAACACTATCCTCCAATCAAAAGAAAGTGATAGGATATATAACATGGAATGGGAGGAATTTAAAAATATGGTAGAAAGGAAATTCTGCCCTCCCAATGAAAAGGAACAGATAGCTAATAAGTTTCTAAACATAAGAATGACCGGGATAGATAGTAAGGGTTATACTACCACATTCTTTGAATATGCTAGAATAGTACCAACCCTTGCATCACCTGAACTAGAGTTAATCTCCTGTTACATCTGGGGATTAATTGGAGAAATTAGGCATGTAATCAAGGCAGCTAGACCCCAAACTATAGATGAAGCTGTAGAACTAGCCAACACCTTGACAGATGAATTAATTTGTACTAGACAAGAAGACCAGAGGAGAAACCTAACCCAAAGGCTTACACAAGAATTCCGTTCTGGGAATTACAATCGTAGGAATATGGGTTCTACCTCTGCACCATTCTGCAAGGTCTGCAAGAAAAAGCATTCGGGAAAATGCTCCACTCTTTGCAATTTCTGCAAGATGCCAGGACACAAGGAAGAAGATTGCAGGAGAAAATCCAGTAATGGACTGTGCTTCAACTGTGGAGAAAAAGATCACATCAAGCCGAATTGTCCGAAATTGGCTCCAGCTACGAACAACAGGAACACTAAAAATGCTAGAGCATTCGTTCTAACTGCAGATGAAGCTAAGATGATTCCAGACGTGATAGCTGGTACGTTCTTAGTTAATGATGTTTTTGCTAAAGTATTATTTGACTCTGGTGCAAACCAAAGTTTTATTAATACTTCGTTTTGCAAACTTCTAAATCAGTCATTAACTAAACTACCACAAGAATGTCTCGTAGAGACAGCTAATGGAGAAACTATTAGGATTTCTGAAATCTTGCAGGGAGCAAGAATAGAAATTTTAAATCAAAAGTTTATTGCAAACCTTTATCCCATCAAGCTGGCAGGATTTGATATTGTATTAGGAATGGATTGGTTAATAGCCAATAAAGCCAGTATTTTATGTGATCAAAAGTCAATCCAATTAAATTCACCAAAGGGTGAAAAGATCACAATTAAAGGTGATAAACCATCTAGATCCACAAAATTCATATCGGTGATGAAAACTGCAAGTTATATAAGAAAAGGATCTATAGTATATTTGATTTCTATAATCACTAACACTAAAGGAAAAGAACTAAAAGACATTCCAGTAGTATCTCAGTTTTCAGATGTAATTCCAGAAGAATTACCAGGACTACCTCCAGATAGAGAAGTCGAATTCAGAATCCATCTACTGCCAGGAACAACACCAATTGCCAAAGCACCTTACCGATTGGCACCCGCCGAAATGCAAGAACTGAAGAAACAATTAGATGAATTGTTAGAGAAAGGATTCATACAGCCAAGTTCATCACCATGGGGAGCACCAATTTTATTCATTAAAAAGAAGGACGGATCGATGCGTATGTGCATTGACTACCGTGAATTAAATAAGGTAACGGTTAAGAACCAGTACCCATTACCGAGAATCGATGATCTGTTCGATCAACTGCAAGGAGCTCGATTTTTCTCTAAAATCGATTTAAGATCAAGATATCATCAATTAAAAGTACAGGAATAGGACATTCCTAAAACCGCATTTAGAACAAGGTATGGCCATTATGAATTTATTGTCATGCCATTTTGTTTAACCAATGCCCCAGCCGCATTTATGGACATGATGAACCGAATATGTAAGCCATATTTGGATAAATTCATAATTGTCTTCATAGATGATATTCTAATTTACTCTAAGAGTAAAGAGGATCATGCAAAGCATTTGCACGCACTTTTAAGCCTATTAAGAAAGGAAAAGCTTTATGCTAAATTTTCAAAGTGCGAGTTTTGGTTAGAGCAAGTACAGTTTCTTGGACACTTGGTTAATCATGAAGGAATTCATGTGGATCCCACAAAGATCGAGGCGATTACCAAATGGAAAACTCCTGAGTCACCAACCGAGGTTAGAAGTTTCTTAGGATTGGCCGGTTATTATAAAAGATTTATTCAAGATTTTTCTAGAATAGCAATCCCTTTAACTAAGTTAAGCTGTAAATCCATTAGGTTTGAATGGGGACCAAAGCAAGAAAAAGCATTTAGAATTCTTAAGCATAGATTAACCCATACACCCATACTAGCGTTACCAGAAGGAACTGAAGATTTTGTAGTATATTGTGACGCTTCCAAACTAGGTTATGGATGTGTATTGATGCAACGTCAAAAGGTTATAGCTTATGCCTCTAGACAACTTAAGAATCATGAAGAAAATTATTCAACCCATGATCTAGAGTTAGGAGCTATAATTTTTGCCCTTAAAATTTGGAGACATTACCTTTATGGTAGTAAGTTTACCATATTTACTGATCATAAAAGTTTAAGGTTTGTTTTCGGGCAAAAGGATTTGAATATGAGACAAAGACGCTGGATGGAGATGCTTAGTGATTATGATTGTGATATCCAGTATCATAAAGGAAAAGCTAATATAGTGGCAGATGCTTTAAGCCGAAAATATCATTAAAAGCCAAAAAGGGTACGTTCTCTTAAATTAAATCTACAAGTAGATTTAAATGATCAGATAAGAGAAGCACAAGAATCAGTAATCAAGGAAGATACTGAAAAAATAAAAGGTATGATTAAAGAATTAGAACAAGGAACAGATGGAATTTGGGGATTCCATAAGAAGAGAATGCAGATACCTAAATTAGGAAACCTACGTCATCGTATATTAGAAGAAGCCCATAAGTCTAAGTATACGATGCATCCAGGAAATGATAAAATGTATCAAGATTTAAGAAATAATTTCTGGTGGATAGGAATGAAAAAGGACATAGCAGCCTATGTTATTACATGTTTAACTTGTTCATAAGTTAAAGCTGAACATCAGAAACCCTCAGGTTTGTTACAACAGCTAGAATGCCAGTGTGGAAATGGGAATTGATAACAATGGATTTTGTTACTAAATTACCTAAAACAAGGAAAGGTAATGATACAATCTGGGTGATTATAGATAGGCTAACCAAGTCAGCTCATTTCCTACAAATGAAAGAAACTTTCAGTATGGAACAGCTAGCCAAATTATATGTAAATGAAATCGTTTCATTACATGGAATTCCTTTATCAATTGTTTCCGATAGGGATAGCCGTTTTACCTCTCATTTTTGGTCAAGTTTCCAAAAAGCCATGGGAACCAAATTAAATCTAAGCACAACTTATCATCCTCAAACGGACGGACAAAGCGAAAGAACAATTCAGACAATGGAAGACATGCTTAGAGCTTGTGTAATTGATTTTGGAGGTAATTGGGACGATCACTTACCTTTAATAGAATTTTCTTATAATAATAGTTGTCACACAAGTATCAATGCTGCACCATTCGAAGCACTTTATGGACGAAAGTGCCGAACCCCAGTCTATTGGGCTGAAATTGGGGAAAAGCAACTATCTGGACCTAAAAGCAGCATGTGATCGACAAAAGAGCTATGCTAATAAACGACGAAAACCCTTGGAATTTCAAGTAGGACATAAAGTATTGTTAAAAGTCTCTCCTTGGAAAGGAATAGTAAGATTCATCAAAAGAGGAAAGCTAAGTCCCTGGTATATTGGCCCTTTTGAGATTATTAGAAGAATAGGACCCGTAGCCTATCAGCTACAACTACTAGAGGAAATGGCAGGAATACATGATGTATTTCATGTATCGAATCTCAAGAAATGCTTAGCCGATGAATCACTGATGATACCTCTTAAGGATATAGAGGTAAATGAACAATTCAAGTTTGTAGAAAGACCTCTACAGATCGAAGACAGGAAAGTCAAGAACCTCAAGCATAAGAGACTAGTTCTGGTCAAAGTAAAGTGGGACTCCAAAAGAGGACTTGAGTACACATGGGAGCTTGAATCTGAAATGCAAAGGAAATATCCGCACTTGTTCCAGTAGATCTCGAGGACGAGATCTAAAACAAGGTGGGGAGGATATAACAACCTTAAAGAAAACCGACACCCTCGAATATTTTCCGACACCCTACTATATGTTAAAATATCCCAATATGTCCCTAAAAACACCCCATACGTGAAAGCGGGCCCCGAATACCCTAAATATTATCAAAAATAAATAAAACTTGAGTTTTTAAGTTTGTCGCGGGCCATGTAAGCCCCTTAAGAATCTTACGCGGGCCGCTAGAGATCGAGAAATGTGGCGGAGCCCGGTGATGACACGTGTCATCATCGTGGCGAGTCTAGTAGTTGATCCGGACAAGCTACTCGTTGACCGGGGTTTGACGCGGGCCGCGTAGACCCTTGTCTACATTTACGCGGGCCGCGTAAAAGTTGGAGTGAGGCACTATATATAGAAGGCCTCAGATCTTCAGTCGAACTCGCTCATAACTATTTTCTTTCTCTCAAATCTGAATTATAGGCATAATACTCGGGTATTATACCCCCCAAATAACGAAGTTCTGCTCTGTTGTAAGTATTATAACCCCTGGATACGTATTAGATACGCTGCCCGATTGATCTAGGGTTTCGTAACGGCTGTCGTGGTTCTGCACGACGTAGTCGTTGGAATGCCGTCTCGGGGAGGGTATTACTAATGTTAAAATGGGTTATTATACTAACGCGTGTGCATTTGTGTAAATTATAGATTGTCACCAGGAAACCCTAAAGGATAATCTAAGACAACAATATGAGTTTATCCGCTTTTTGTTAACTGTTTTACAAAACCTCATTTAATTAATTATATATTAAACAGTGATTGAGTATTTGTAAGAATACAATTATCATGAGTATGTTGTGGTTTTGTATACAAAATTTGTTACCACCTGGTCAAGGAGTAACATTTCCACAAGTCGGGTCTGACAGTACCATGGATGTTAATTGTTATAACTTGGAAAAAAATGTAATTGCGAGATCGCCCTCAATACTGTGAAATGGTTTTTATTTAAACTTGATTAAACTGGGATTCACTCACCAGTATTTCTCACTGACAAATGTTTTTAAAACGCGTTTCAGGTAACAAACTGTGAAAGCCAAATAAAAGCCAGCTGGACAGCACTGAAGACTTGGAAAAGTGGCAATAAAGTTACCTAAAATAAAATAGATGTTTTTATTAATAAAATAGGATTTATTCCTATGAAAACGTGTGTACTACGAACTTGGGTTTTAACCCATTTGTTTAATGTTATGAAAATGTGGTATTTTACTCTGATCAACGTTTCCTAACTACGGTCCTGATGAAAATTTCCGCTGCCAAATTAGACAATACGCGGTACCACCGAAACTGGCTCGCGGCCGCCCGTTCCATGGGATTTGGGATCGGGGGTTGCGACAGGTTACGTATTAGATACGCTGCTCGATTGATCCAGGGTTCCGTAACGGCTGTCGTGGTTCTGCCCGACGTAGTCGTTGGAATGCCGTCTCGGGATGGGTATCGTTAATATAAATATTGATTTATTATACTAACGCGTGTGCATCTGTGTAAATTATAGATAATCACCAGGAAACCCTTACAGAAAACCTAAGACAGCAATGTGAGTAATCTCCTTTTTGCAAATTGTTTTTACAAAACCTCGCCTAAATTAAATAATATTTAACAGCTATTGAGTATTTATATTCTTCAATTATCGTCGGTATGTTTGGGTTTTGTATACAAAATTTGTTACTACCTTGCGAGGAGTAACATGACCACAAGTCGGGTTGACAGTACCGTGGGTGGTAATTGAATAGATGGAAACAAATGTAATTACGCGACCGCCCTCAATACTGTACAATGGTCTTTATTAAACTTGATTAAACTGGGATTCACTCACCAGTATTTCCCACTGACAAAATGTTTTTAAACGCGTTCCAGGTAACAAAATGTGAAAGCCAAATAGAAGCCAGCTGGACAGCACTGAAGGCTTGGAAAAGTGGCAATAAAGTTACCTAAAAATAAAAGAGATGTTTAATTAAATAAAATAGGGATTATCCCTATGAACATATGTGTACTTGAAACTTGGGTTTTTGTAACAACTCTCGCCAAAATTATTATTTCTTATTTTATTATGTCCAATAGGAAACCCTAATTGAGACCCCCAAGAAATATTGCATGACCCCTAAATTTTCCAGAACAATCGAAACTAGGATCAGGGCCCCTTAAAATTCAAGGGGGGTATCCCCTAATTGATGATTATCTTCACAGTTTGTTGTACAAAACGAATTTCGTTGAAATTTTGACTCACCCAGGCTATGTAGACACGAGGCTACCCTAGCCTAAAAGTGGACCCGTCGCGCCACGCGCGGGAATCAGGTGGACCTGGCGCGCCACGCGACAGGGACCATTTTTCAGTATATATATCAGGGGTTTGGCACTTGCATGTTGGTGTTATTACGATGGAAAATTTCATTACGTACTTTTAGTTATACCCGTTTCTTTAAAAAACAATCAAAATCCCGACACTCTGCTGCGACAACAGGGTAATAACTCGATCACTATTACGATACAATGTCCGATCGATTGAAACTGATCCGAAGGATGTTTAAGTGCTGCCCGAACTCGGGCTATACTTTGTCATTCTTCGTGAGGGTTTTGATTTCGTGAGCTTATCGTAAATGTTGTATTAAGTTAATGACCTAGTTTCGTGTGCATTGTTATTTAAACTAGGTTACAAGGTTAAATCAGTAGGCAAGGTTCTGTCCGATTAAATTTGCAATGTGAGTCATTCTCTTTTTATCAAATGTGTTTTACAATACCTAAATGTTTTCCAGTTATACTTTGCAGTGATTAAGTCTTCGCTAATCTTTAATTACTAGCAGTATGTGGGGGGTTTTGTGCACATTACTACTAACGATTTATCACTTTAGGTGGGCGATCCTAATTAGTGATATGTCCACAGTCATAGATTCGGTCGAGTGACAGCTGAACCAAATAATTATATGATAGGGGCAAATATAAAAACCCTTAATGCTGTAAATTATAACAATGTGTCTTTTGTGCAAATTGAATGACTCGCCAGTATTTCTCCGCTGATAAATTTTTTTTAAACATGTTTCAGGTGACCTACTGTGAATCAAGGAAAAAGTGCTATGTAGCACTACAAACTTGAAGAAGTGGCTGAATAAAATAAATAAATATGTGTTGTAAAACCGGGAATTTCCTTGTGAAATTTCCTTTATTGTAATTTATGGGGTTTGTCCCAAATGTGTGAAATAAAATAAATTGGGTATTTTCAAGTTTAAACGATCCTGTTAATATTTCCGCTGCCAAACTAAATACCAATACCACGGGTTTTCTGTCCCGCGGCTTCTGGACCGGGTCACACCTGGCCGGGGGCCGTGACAGAAAAAGGTGGTATCAAAGCCACTGATTTAATCCAATTAAGTATTTAGAAATACTTAATTTTCCTAGTTGCCATTATGTGATTTTGTAAAAATTTGATTTGCAATAAATAAAATTTTAACTTAAGTTTGTGTGCGTTTTTTCATGTGTGCTAACAACATGAATGAATTATCAGAGGCACTCCGAAATTTTACTATCCATAGCACATATATGGACATCACAGGAAATCCATCTGGCTATCAGGCTGATACTGAAGAGCCAATAGTATTCCAGGCCCAGCCGCAAGAGAAACCAAAGTCGAAAAAGAGAAGAAGAATCATAGGCTGGAGACGCGGACGGAGGAAGAAGCCAGCTGCACAGAAGGTTAAAAAGACTGAGGATCCAAAGGATAAAGGGAAAGGAAAGGAGATTGGGGAGAGTTCAGGGCAAGCCCAGGAGATGCCACCGTGGGAGGAGCTGGACCGCAAACTGGCAAATAGCGACCTCATCGGACCTGCCGATGAAAACCTCTTCAATTACCCAGCTGAAGTAGAACTTCCAGTTAATTTGGAACCTGCTATCCCAGATCCTATTATCAACCCCCGACCCCTACAAGAGAGCTGGAAGAATGGTGGACAACTGACTGGCAATTTCAGAATCTCTTGAATAACCCTAACACCTTTTTCCCCCAATTTGACCCTGAGCCTGCACCAAACCCACCTATGAGCACTGAGAACTTGGCTGAACTCCGCAACTATGGCGAGGAGCTGGTGGACGCAGGAAATAGAATCCGGGAAGCGGGGGAGAGGATATCATGGAAATACGACGAGAGGGAACGTCGTTTCTGAAGTGCCAGCTGACGGGATCGTATGTGGTTGTGTGGTTACGTTTTTAATAATAATAAAATAATAATAAACATTAGTAAAAATATCATCAAGTAAAATAACGTAAAATAAAACCTTTTGTAAAATAACTGGTGTGTATGGATGCATACTAATATATAAAAAATATCAACGTCGCAAAGTCGACAATTTTGGCTATACGTGTTGACATGATTATGTGTGATTATTTTATTGTGACTGATTATTAATTATTTTATTTTATGCCAATAATTTATACATTTGTATATTGAAAATTATCAGATGGAATACGCTGGTAATGAACCAGTTAACGAGGTTAACCAATCTGAGCAATACAATGAAGATCACTTTCTTAATAGGCAAGATATAGAAAACATCGTTGCTTAAGGAATAGCAAATGCTATCCCAGTAATCGTCGCTGCGGTCAAAAGCCCTATTGAGCCTTCACAAGCTCACCCCAGTAAACGCACGCGCGACGATAATTTCAGTAATAGTGTTAACGGAGGCGGCAATAACGAAAACTTGATTCAGGCCCCAATACTTAAGAAAATGAAAGTTGCAACACCTGGTTGCACCTATAAGCATCTAGTGGAAAGGAAATTATGCCCCGAATATGAAAAAGAACAAATGGCGAATAAGTTCCTGAGCCATCGAATGGTAGATGTTGATTGTCGAGGGTATACTTCGAAATTCTTCGAATATGTCAGAATTGTACCAACTCTGACTTCGCCAGAGCCCTTACTTATTTCTCACTATATCTGGGGTTTAATTAGCGAGATTCGTGACATCGTCAAGGCTGCAAGACCTCGCACAATTGACGATGCAGTAGAGTTAGCCAGTACTTTGACCGACGGGCTGGTGCGTACGCGGGAAGAAAACAGGAAAAAGGAATTAGCCCAAAAGATCACCCAAGGATTTCGTGTGGGTAATAATACTAACTTCAAGAGGAAGGGAACTGGGTACTCTTCCACCCCGCCATTTTGCGGGAATTGCAAAAAGAAACATTTTGGAAAATGTAGAGAAAATTGCAATTTCTGCAAAATTCCGGGCCATCGGGACGAGGAATGCAAGAAGAAATTAAAAGTTTGCTACAACTGTGGGGAAGCTGGGCATTTCAGACCAGAATGCCCTAAATTGGTCAAGCCAGCGGATAACAAGGCCAAACATGCTGAAGGAACTAATAAGAAGAACGCAAGAGCCTTCCAATTAACCACACAGGAAGCCGAACTGATTCCCGACATAATAGCTGGTACGTTTCTGGTACACAACGTTTATGCGAAAGTATTATTCGACTCTGGTGCAAACCAAAGTTTTGTAAATACTTCTTTCTGCCAAGCTCTTAAGCTACCCTTAACCAAACTTAGGCAGATTTATACAGTAGAAACGGCAGACGGGAACTCTGTTAACATAGATACGGTTTTGCAAAAAGAAAATATAGAACTTTCAGGTCATAAATTTTCTGCAAACCTATTACCTATGAATTTAGCTGGATTCGATGTCGTATTTGGAATGGATTGGTTAGTAGCCAACCATGCTCGAATCCTCTGTGATAAGAATTCCATAGAAATTCTTACACCATCAAGCGAAATAATCATGGTTACAGGAGATAAGCCACGCAAATCAATGAAGTTCATTTCTGTAATGAAAGTTGCTAGTTATGAACGAAAGCAAGGAATAGTGTATATGATTTCGGTAATCATTAACACTAAGGGTAAGGAACTTAAGGAAATTCCTGTAGTATCATAATACTTGGATGTATTCCCAGAAGAACTACCAGGATTACCACCAGATAGGGAGGTAGAATTTAGAATTCATCTGATTCCTAGAACTACACCCGTAGCTAAAGCACCCTACCGGTTAGCACCCACTGAAATGTTAGAACTGAAAAAGCAATTAGATGAATTGCTCAGTAAAGGATTCATACAACCTAGTTCATCCCCCTGGGGAGCACCAGTGTTGTTCGTAAAAAAGAAAGATGGTTCGATGCGAATGTGTATCGAATACAGGGAATTGAATAAGGTTACAATTAAGAATCGATACCCATTACCTAGGATTGATGATCTTTTTTATTAACTTCAGGGAGCTAGATATTTTTCTAAAATAGACTTGCGATCCGGATACCATCAGTTGAAGGTACAAGAGGAAGACATACCTAAAACCGCTTTCAGAACTAGGTATGGTCACTACGAGTTTACAGTCATGCCATTTGGATTAACAAATGCTCCTGCAGCATTTATGGACATGATTAATAGGTTCTGTAAACCGTATTTGGATAAATTCGTAATTGTCTTCATCGACGATATACTTATTTATTCCAAACGTCAGGACGAGCATTGTAAGCATTTACATGCACCCTTAACTTTGTTAAGAAAGGAAAAGCTTTACGCCAAATTCTCAAAGTGTGAATTGTGGCTACAAGAGGTACAATTGTTAGGTCACATGGTGAATCACGAAGGTATTCACGTAGATCCCTCCAAAATAGAAGCGATCATCAAATGGAAGGTCACGCAATCAGCTACGGAAGTTAGAAGTTTTCCAGGGTTAGCTGGATACTATAGACGATTCATTAAAAAAATTTCTAAGATTGCTGTGCCATTAACTAAGCTAACCTGTAAATCAATTAAGTTTGAATGGGGACCTAGGCAGGAAGAGGCCTTTAGGATTTTAAAACAAAAGTTAACCAACACCCCAATTCTTGCCTTACCCGAAGGGACAGAAGATTTTGAAGTTTATTGTGACGCTTCTAAGCTAGGATTAGGATGTGTGTTAATGCAACGCAAAAAGGTAATTGCGTATGCTTCTAGGCAATTAAAAAAGCACGAGGAAAACTATACGACACATGACTTAGAATTAGGGTCGATAATTTTTGCCCTTAAAATTTGGAGACACTATCTGTGTGGAAGTAAGTTTACCGTTTATACAGATTATAAAAGCTTAAGGTACATATTTGGGCAAAAAGAATTGAACATGAGGCAAAGAAGATGGATGGAAATTCTAAGTGACTATGACTGTGATATCCAATATCACGAAGGAAAAGCAAATGTAGTCGCAGATGCTCTAAGTCGTAAGTATCATGAAAAGCAAAAACGAGTTCGTGCTCTTAGATTAAATCTACAGTTAGATTTAATGGAACAACTGAAAAACATTCAAGAAACAGCAATCAAGGATGATGCTGAAGGAATGAAAGGAAGGATAAAAGACTTGGAGCAAGAGGCTGATGGAATTTGGAGATTCCACAAGAAAAGAATTTGGGTACCTAAGCAGGGAGAGTTAAGAAATAAGATTTTAGAGGAAGCCCATAAATCTAGGTATACCATGCATCCTGGAAATAATAAGATGTACCAAGATTTAAGAACTAACTTATGGTGGATAGGAATGAAAAAGGACATAGCTAGATATGTATCTAAGTGTCTAACCTGTTCACAAGTTAAGGCAGAACACCAGAAACCTTCAGGGTTACTCCAACAATTAGAAATGCCTATTTGGAAATGGGAACTAATAACCATGGATTTTGTTACTAAATTGCCCAAAACCAGAAAAGGTATCGACGCAATTTGGGTAATTGTGGATCGATTAACCAAATCAGCTCATTTCCTGCCAATGAAAGAAACCTTTAGTATGGAAAGGTTGGCAAAGTTATACGTGGACGAGGTGGTATCTTTGCATGGAGTCCCACTCTCTATTGTATCGGATAGAGATAGTCGTTTCACTTCACATTTCTAGACTAGTTTCCAAGAAGCAATGGGGACACGATTGAATTTAAGTACTGCATACCATCCCCAAAAAGACGGACAAAGTGAAAGGACAATTCAAACCCTGGAAGACATGCTCAGGGCATGTGTAATAGATTTTGGTGGAAACTGGGATAATCACCTTCCCTTAATTGAATTCTCCTATAATAATAGTTACCATTCAAGCATCGAAGCTGCCCCGTTCGAAGCACTATATGGACGAAAGTGTAGAACTCCAGTTTGTTGGGCAGAAATAGGAAAAAGTCAATTATCAGGTCCCGAAATTGTGCAAGAAACCACCGACAAGATCACTCAAATCAAGGACAGACGGAAAACAGCACGAGATCGCCAAAAGAGTTATGCAGACAATAGACGCAAACCGCTAGAATTTCAAGTTGGAGACAAGGTACTCTTGAAAGTTTCTCCTCGGAAAGGAGTGGTTCGGTTCGGAAAGAAAGGAAAGCTAAGTCCAAGGTACATAGGACCATTCTCAGTAATCCAACAAATAGGACCAGTCGCTTATCGCCTACAACTACCAGAAGAGCTGGCTAGGGTACATGAGGTATTTCATCTATCCAACCTCAAGAAATGTTTATCTGACGAATCCCTGGTAGTACCTCTTCAAGATATAGAGGTAAATGAGAAGTTAAAATTTGTGGAGAAACCACTGCAGATAGAAGACATAAAGGTCAAGTTTCTCAAACACAAACGACTAGTGCTGGTCAAAGTAAAGTGGGATTCAAAGAGAGGACCGGAGTACACTTGGGAGCTGGAATCAGAAATGAAACGAAAATATCCCTACTTGTTCCAGTAAATCTCGAGGACGAGATTTTAAATAAGGTGGGGAGGATGTAACAACTCTCGCCAAAATTATTATTTCTTATTTTATTATGTCCAATAGGAAACCCTAATTGAGACCCCCAAGAAATATTGCATGACCCCTAAATTTTCCAGAACAATCGAAACTAGGATCAGGGCCCCCTAAAACTCAAGGGGGGTATCCCCTAATTGACGATTATCTTCACAGTTTGTTGTACAAAACGAATTTCGTCAAAATTTTGACTCACCCAGGCAATGTGGACACGAGGCTACCCTAGCCTAAAAGTGGACCCGTCGCGCCACGCGCGGGAACCAGGTGGACCTGGCGCGCCACGCGACAGGGACCATTTTTCAGTATATATATCAGGGGTTTGGCACTTGCATGTTGGTGTTATTACGTCGGAAAATTTCATTACGTACGTTTAGTTATACTAGTTTCTTTCAAAAAAATCAAAATCCCGACACTCTGGCTGCGACAACAGGGTAATAACTCGATCACTATTACGATACAATGTCCGATCGATTGAAACCGACCGATGGATGTTTAAGTGCTGCCCGAACTCGGGCTATATTTTGTCATTCGTCGTGAGGGTTTTGATTTCGTGAGCTTATCGTAAATGTTGTATTAAGTTAATGACCTAGTTTCGTGTGCATTGTTATTTAAACTAGGTTACAAGGTTAAATCAGTAGGCAAGGTTCTGTCCGATTAAATTTGCAATGTGAGTCATTCTCTTTTTATCAAATGTGTTTTACAATACCTAAATGTTTTCCAGTTATACTTTGCAGTGATTAAGTCTTTGCTAATCTTTAATTACTGGCAGTATGTGGGGGTTTTGTGCACATTACTACTAACGATTTAGCACTTTAGGTGGGGAGCCTAATTAGTGATATGTCCACAGTCATAGATTCGGTCGAGTGACAGCTGAACCAGATAATTATATGATAGGGGCAAATATAAAAACCCTTAATGCTGTAAATTATAACAATGTGTCTATTGTGCAAATTGAATGACTCGCCAGTATTTCCCCGCTGATAAATTTTTTTTAAATATATTTCAGGTGACCTACTATGAATCAAGGAAAAAGTGCTATGTAGCACTACAAACTTGAAGAAGTGGCTCAATAAAATAAATAAATATGTGTTGTAAAACCGGGAATTTCCTTGTGAAATTTCCTTTATTGTAATTTATGGGGTTTGTCCCAAATGTGTGAAATAAAATAAATTGGGTATTTTCAAGTTTAAACGATCCTGTTAATATTTCCGCTGCCAAACTAAATACCAATACCATGGGTTTTCTGTCCCGCGGCTTCTGGACCGGGTCACACCGGGCCGGGGGCCGTGACAGTTTTTCCCATGTGTTTTATATTAAAAGCGTGGTATTTTACTCTGATAAATAATTTCCTAACTACTGTCCTGATGTAATTTCCGCTGCCGAAATGGATAAAAACAGATACCACCCAAACTGGCCGCGACCGCCCGTTCCCGGGTCGTTAGGGGACGGGGGTTGCGACAGAAGGTGGTATCAGAGCTAAGCCACTGATTCAGCCACAGAAGTGTTCTGCTGACACCAAAATGTCATATGTTAGGAAATAAATTACGGAACTACGTGCATATTTGTATTTTATTATTGTGTGTTATTTGACTATTTGTTAGTTTACAGTATGAGCGACCAAGGACCATCCGACGCGTACCGTCAATTGTCTGGTTTGCCTAGAAGCGAAGGCGCCTCTTCACAGCCTGCCCTCTCAGGGTATTCTGCTGACAATGAAGAAGGAATATTCGTGTTTAAGGCTCACTCTGAAGAGCCATTCCCTCCTAAAAAGAGAGGATGGTTCAGTAAGGGAGCACATGAACGTAGGAAACGAATGAAAAAGTTGCAACAACAGAGAGTCCTAGCAGCTGCTAAAAGAGAAACAGATGCCCATGCCTAGGAGTTTAACCAATTTCCATATCCTAGCAACCACAGCAGCCGACCCTAACCTGGAGCAACTGATAGCACCTCAACCCTTACTCCTAACTCAGCCATTGGAAATAGAAAACCCAGAAAATCAAGTTAAAATGCATGATTTTAACCCAGAAGAGATACCTAGGCTACCAGCACCCAATCCCTTAGATCCAGATTATGATCCATGGTGGGATGACAATAGGGATTATATGCAACGATACCCAATAGCAGAAAATGAACCCATGTCGAATCTAGGAGCTTACCCAGGTTTGGACCCTCTAGATCCCTACTACGATAATGATGTGTTCATTAGGGAAATTTTAGAGAATCCTTACCCGTACCAGGAACCCATGCCCTAGATTCCAAATCCAGCCCCAGCCCCTGCACCCCCAATGAGTGCAGAAAATGTGCAAGAGCTCCGAACTTTCGGAGAAGAGATTTTAAAGAGTAGCGAGAAAATGAGGCAGGTCGGAGAGCGACTCGTCTGGAAGTACGACGAGCGCAATATGGATTTCTAGATGAATCCATATCCGTGAAGGTGATAGTGGAAGTGGTAATAATAATAATAATAATAATAATATAATATATAATATGCGTGTATGTTTGAAAAAAAAATCATAACTATGGATGCCTACTAGTAGTGTAATCTTTATTTCAGTCGTATTGTAATTTTAATTTTAGTACTGGTTTGTATTAGATGCATACTATATATATAAAAAAAGAGTAAGTCGCAATGATCGACGTTTTTGATCAACATGCGTGTTATGTGATTTGTTGTATTAAATATTATTTTGTGATATTAATATGTGGTAAATGTTTAAAATTCAGATGGACAACGAAGTGAACCAGGAACACCATAATGATAATAACCAGAACGACAATAACTAGAATAATGAGAATGCAAACAACAATAACAATGGAAACCAAGTGGATAATAGTGCCATCCAACATATAGTGGCACAAGGAATTAGAGATGCAATGCCATTTATTATCCAAACTGTTAAGGAAGCTGATAATAAAAGTAAACATAGCAGTAAGCGACCAACTGAACCGGAACAAAGCGTATACAATGGACCCTTACTTCAAGCGCCTTATGGTTGTTCTTACAAAGAATTCTGGTCCTGCAAACCAATAGAATTCTCGGGCAATGAAGGACCCATTGCAACTCTACGCTGGATAGAAAAGAATTGAGGCTGTTTTAAAAATAAGCAAATGTGCGGAAGAGGATAAGATAATGTTTGCTTCCAATCTGTTTAAAAACTCAGCCTTAGAATGGTGGAACACTATCCTTCAGTCTAGAGGAAGTGATAGGGTTTATAATATGGAGTGGGAGGAATTTAAGAACATGGTGGAAAGAAAATTCTGCCCTCCCAATGAAAAGGAACAGATAGCAAATAAGTTTCTGAACCTTAGGATGATGGGAGTAGATAGTAAGGGATACACTACATTATTCTTTGAATATGCTAGAATAGTGCATGTAGTCAAGGCAGTATTAATCTCCCGCTACATCTGGGGATTGATCGGGGAGATTAGGCATGTAGTCAAGGCAGCTAGACCTCAAACCATAGAAGAAGCTGTAGAATTAGCAAATACCTTGACAGATGAATTAGTACGAACACGAGAAGAAGACCAGAGAAGGAACCTAGCTCAGAGACTTACTCAAGAATTTCACTACGGAAATTCAAACCGTAGGAATATAGGTTCTACCTCTGCACCCTATTGCAAGGCTTGCAAGAAAAAGCATTCGGGAAAATGCTCCCCTTACTGCAATTTCTGCAAGATGCCAGGACACAAGGAAGAAGATTGCAGGAGAAAACCAAACAATGGAATGTGCTTCAACTGTGGAGAAAAAGGCCACATCAAACCCAACTGTCCGAAACTAGTTCCAGCCATGAGCAATAAGACTACCAAAAATGCTAGAGCATTTGTTCTGACGGCAGATGAAGCCAAGATGATTCCGGACGTGATAGCCGGTACGTTTTTAGTTAATGATATTTTTGCTAAAGTATTAGTTGACTCTGGTGTGAACCAAAGTTTTATTAATACTTCATTTTGTAAACTTCTTAGTCAACCATTAACTAAACTCCCACAAGAATGTCTAGTAGAGACAACAAATGGGGAAACCATTAAGATTTCTGAAATCTCGCAGGGAGCAAGAATAGAATTTTTAAATCAAAAGTTTATTGCAAACCTTTATCCAATGAATCTGGCGGGATTTGATGTTGTATTAGGAATGGATTGGTTAATAGCCAATAAAGCCAGTATTTTATGTGATCAAAAGTCAATTCAGGTAAATTCACCAAAGGGTGAAAAGATCACAATTAAAGGAGATAAACCATCTAGATCCACGAAATTCATCTATGTGATAAAAACAACAAGTTATATAAGAAAAGGATCTTTAGTGTATTTGATTTCCAAAATCACTAATACTAAAGGAAAAGAACTAAAAGATATTCCATTAGTATCTCAATTTTCAGACGTATTCCCAGAAGAATTACCAAGACTACTGCCGGACAGGGAAATCGAATTCAGAATCCATCTGCTACCAGGGACAACACCGATTGCCAAAGCACCTTACCGTTTGGCACCCGCAGAGATGCAGGAACTAAAGAAACAACTAGACGAATTGTTGGAGAAAGGATTCATACAGCCAAGTTCGTCACCGTGGGGAGCACCGATTCTATTCGTTAAAAAGAAAGACAGATCGATGCGTATGTGCATTGACTACCGCGAATTGAACAAGGTCACAATTAAGAATCGGTACCCATTACCAAGAATCGATGATCTGTTCGATCAATTGCAAGGAGCTCGATTTTTATCAAAAATCGATTTAAGATCAGGATATCATCAATTGAAGGTACAGGAAGAGGACATTCCTAAGGCCGCTTTCAGAACAAGGTATGGCCATTATGAATTTACTGTCATGCCATTTGGTTTAACCAATGCCCCAGCTGATTCATGGACATGATGAACCGAATATGTAAGCCATATTTGGATAAATTCATAATTGTCTTTATAGATGATATTCTTATTTACTCTAAGAGTAAAGAGGAACATTCAAAGCATTTGCACGCACTTCTAAGTTTATTAAGAAAGGAAAAGCTTTATGCTAAGTTTTCCAAGTGCGAATTTTGGTTAGAACATGTACAGTTTCTTGGACACTTAGTCGATCATGAAGGAATTCATGTGGATCCCACTAAGATCGAGGCGATTACCAAATGGAAAATCCCTGAGTCACCAACTGAGGTTAGAAGTTTCTTGGGATTGGCCGGATATTATAGAAGATTTATTCGAGATTTTTCTAGAATAGCCATTCCCTTAACTAAGTTAACTTGTAAATCCATTAAGTTTGAATGGGGACCAAAACAGGAAGAAGCCTTTAGAATTCTTAAGCAAAGATTAACCCATGCACCCATGCTAGCGTCGCCAGAAGGAACTGAAGATTTTGTAGTCTATTGTGACGCTTCTAAGTTAGGTTATGAATGTGTATTAATGCAACGTCAAAAGGTTATAGCTTATGCATCTAGACAACTTAAGAATCATGAAGAGAACTATTCAACCCATGATCTAGAATTAGAAGCTATAATTTTTGTCCTTAAGATTTGGAGACATTACCTTTACGGCAGTAAGTTCACCATTTTCACTGATCATAAGAGTTTAAGTTATGTTTTCGGGCAAAAGGAGTTGAGTATGAGGCAAAGACGCTGGATGGAAATTCTTAGTGATTATGATTGCAATATCCAGTATCATGCAGGAAAGGCCAATGTAGTGGCAGATGCTTTAAGTCGAAAGTATCATGAAAAGCCAAAAGGGGTACGTTCTCTTAAATTAAATATACAAGTAGATTTAAATGAACAGATTAGAAAAGCACAAGAATCAGTAATCAAGGATGATACTGAAAAATTTAAAGGAATGATTAAAGAACTAGAACAAGGAACAAATGGAATTTGGAGATTTCATAAGAAAAGAATGTGGATACCTAAATTAGGAAATCTACGCCACCGTATATTAGAAGAAGCCCATAAGTCTAAGTATACGATGCATCCTGGAAGTGATAAGATGTATCAGGATTTAAGACAGAATTTTTGGTGGATAGGAATGAAAAAGGATATAGCTGCTTATGTTTCTAAGTGTTTAACATGTTCACAAGTCAAAGCTGAACATCAGAAACCCTCAGGATTATTGCAACAGTTAGAAATGCGTATATGGGAATTGATAACAATGGATTTTGTCACCAAATTACCTAAAACAAGAAAAAGTAATGATACAATCTGGGTGATTGTAGACAGACTAACCAAGTCAGCTCATTTCCTACCAATGAAGGAAACTTTCAGTATGGAACAATTAGCTAAGTTGTATGTAAATGAAATAGTTTCATTACATGCAATACCTTTATCAATTGTTTCTGATAGGGATAGCCGTTTTACCTCTCATTTTTTGACAAGTTTCCAAAAAGCAATGGAAACCAAGTTGAATCTAAGCACAGCTTATGATCCTCAAACGGACGGACAAAGCGAAAGAACCATTCAGACAATGGAGGACATGCTTAGAGCTTGTGTAATTGCTTTTGGAGGTAATTGGGATGATCACTTACCATTAATAGAATTTTCTTATAATAACAGTTATCACACAAGTATCAATGATGCACCATTCAAAGCACTTTATGGACGAAAGTGTCGAACCCCAGTCTGTTGGGCAGAAATTGGGAAAAAAACTATCTGGGCCTGAGATAGTGCAAGAAATGACTGACAAGATCATTTAAATCAAGGAAAGACTGAAAGCAGCACGTGACCGATATAAGAGTTATGCTGATAACAGACGAAAGCCGTTGGAATTTCAGGTAGGAGACAAAGTATTATTGAAGGTCTCTCCTTGGAAAGGAGTAGTCAGATTCATCAAAAGGGGAAAGCTAAGCCCCAGGTATGTTGGACCTTTTAAGATTATTAGAAAAATAGGACTTGTAGCCGATCAGCTTCAACTGCCAGAGGAAATGGCAGGGATACATGATGTATTTCATATATATAATCTCAAGAAATGCTTAGCTGATGAATCATTGATGGTACCTCTTAAGGATATAGAGGTAAATGAACAACTTAAATTTTTAGAAAGACCTCTACAAATTGAAGACAGGAAAGTTAAGAACCTCAAGCACAAGAGATTAGTTCTGGTCAAAGTGAAGTGGGACTCCAAAAAGAAGACCATAATACACATAGGAGCTTGAATCGGAAATGCAAAGGAAATATCCACACTTATTCCAGTAGATCTCGAGGACGAGCTCTAAAACAAGGTGGGGAGGATATAACAACCCTCCAAAATATTTTCGACGCCCTAAATATTTTAAAATATCCAAATATGTCTTAAAATACACCCCATACGCCAAAACGGACCCCGAATACCTTTATTTTATTAAAAATTAAATAAAAACAAGTTTTTATGGTCTCTCGCGGGGCGCGTAAGCCATCTCCTTGAGCCACGCGGGCCGCGACAGCTTGAGACCTGGGTCGCACCCTGAGGTGCCACGTGGCATAACGCGTGTGGAGTCTATGTTCCGAATCAGCAACCCTAGGGCCTGCCCTAGGGAGCTTCGCGGGCCGCGTAGCCCTTAGCTACGTCTTACGCGGGCCGCGTAAAACCCGAAATCTGGCCCTATATAAAGGAGGCATCGGCAGTTCAGTCGACTCGCTCCTTTCTTTTCTTTCTCACGAATTTCTGAATAAGTAAACATAATTTCCGGGCATAATACCCCCTAATTAACGAAGTTCTGCTCCGTTGTAAGTATCATAACCCCGGTTACGTATTAGATACGTTGCCCGATTGATCCAGGGTTCCGTAACGGCTGTCGTGATTCTGCCCGACGTAGTCGTTGGAATGCCGTCTCAGGGAGGGTATCGTTAATATAAATATTGGGTTATTATACTAACGCGTGTGCATTTGTGTAAATTATAGATAATCACCAGGAAACCCTTACAGAAAACCTAAGACAGCAATGTGAGTAATCTCCTTTTTGCAAATTGTTTTTACAAAACCTCACCTAAATTAAATTATATTAAACAGTTATTGAGTATTTGTATTCTACAATTATCGTCGGTATGTTGGGGTTTTGTATACAAAATTTGTTACTGCCTTGCGAGGAGTAACATGACCACAAGTCGGGTTGACAGTACCGTGGGTGGTAATTGAATAGATGGAAACAAATGTAATTGCGCGACCGCCCTCAATACTGTACAATGATCTTTATTAAACTTGATTAAACTGGGATTCACTCACCAGTATTTCCCACTGACAAAATGTTTCTAAACGCGTTTCAGGTAACAAAATGTGAAAGCCAAATAGAAGCCAGCTGGACAGCACTGAAGGCCTGGAAAAGTGGCAATAAATTTACCTAAAAATAAAAGAGATGTTTTATTAAATAAAATAGGGATTATCCCTATGAAAATATGTGTACTTGAAACTTGGGTTTTTCCCATGTGTTTAATATATTAAAAGCGTGGTATTCTACTCTGATAAATAATTTCCGAACTACGGTCCTGATGTAATTTCCGCTGCCGAAATGGATAAAAACAGATACCACCCAAACTGGCCGCGGCCACCCGTTCCCGAGTCGTTAGGGGACGGGGGTTGCGACACAATGATATAAACGTTTTCGAACAATCTCCATTGGTATAGGATTTCATTCCTGGTAGAGTTGCAAAAGCATATTTTTATGCAAACGGAAACTACTACCCACACGGATACTATTTGTGCGATGGAATTTATCCTAGGTATTCCATTGTCGTAAAGACGTTTAAGGACTCGTACAATGAAAAAAGAGCTCACTTTAAAAAAGTTAAAGAGTCTTCGCGGAAGGACATTGAGAGATGCTTTAGGGTTCTTCAACAACGGTGATGTTATTTGAGAAATCCTTGTCGTGCATGAACCAAAGAAAAAATGAGAGATGTTATGTACGCTTGTATAATCATGCATAATATGATACTGGAAGACGAAGGAAAAGAAATATGCCAAAACTATGTAATGGAAGCTGTTCAGGAATATCCGCAAGCAACAATGGAAGAAAGAGTGAACAATGCACATGAAATGCGATCTGAAGCCGCACATTCCGCGTTAGCGGTTGATTTGGTCCAAGACGTATGGTCGGTTTGGTATATTCCAAATGAGGGTGAAGAAGAAGTTGATGACGAGAGAGATGAAGAAAACGAGCATGGCGAAAGCAAAGACGAGTAGTATTATTTATGTGTGTTTTATTATTTACTAGTAGTAAGACCCGTGTGAACACACAGGTAAGTTTAATAACGATCGAAATCAAATACTAAAAAACAGATTATAATATATCATTTAAATTGTTTGTGTTTAGTTACATATCTTTATAAAACAAATGGCGCTGAATTTCTTGGTCTCAATACCCAACCTACCTGAAATTGACAATTACTATCCCGTAAGTTTCAAAACCACAGCAAAAATCATACATAACAACCTAAGTTTCGAGATGAATTAAGGAAAACCGTCACCTGAGATGTAAACGGAAAGAATGTGATGGCTCAATGATGGTGTCCGGATGATCTGATGTCGATGTTAGAGTAACGTGATTCCATTGGCTAACAAATCCAACTAAACATACAAAGAACAGAATGCCTCCAAAGAACAAAACATATTAATTTAAAATTTAACCTTATGATAACCAAGAGGCAATCTTCGTATAGTCTGAAACATAAGGCATCCTTGAACATGGGTCATCGGCCAAATCAAATACTAAAAAACAGATTATATCCCTGCATGAAAAACAAAATCGATAAATTTAGGGAAAATGGGTTTGAAAGATGATAACCCAACAGTGGAGGATCTCATTCTACAGCTCCGATAAATGCAGGGGTGTTCTCAAATAATGGTTCCTAGATGTTTGAAGACCGACAAAGAACGACAATTGTCCACAGTGCTGCTTCTTTGGACATTTGTCGGTCTTCAAACATCTAGGAAGCATTATTTGAAAACACACCTGAATTTATCGAAGCTGTAGAATAAGATCCTCAACTATTGGGTTATCATCTTTCAACCACATTTTCCCTAAATTTATCAATTTTGTTTTTCATACCTCCCAAAGCCACCTATCCGCCTCCAAAGAGATCGAGACAGTTTGAAGCATAAAAAAACAAAAATAAGAAGATCAAAAAAAGAGAATAAGAAACTGCACAAAAATATTCATTAGCATTGCGAACTTACTAAAGAAAACTAAAAATTTCCCAAAAGTGTGTGAATGCCCAGTACGTGTTCTGCAAGTTATCATGTTGCGTTAAACACAAGAAATGTTTGTCTTTCTGCCTAGTTACAGGAGCATCTAACTTAATTATATGGCACCGGGTTTTCACTGATTCAAGAATCTCAACATAACCTGACAACAAAGAACCAATTTACAAACATCTTAATAGTAATCCATAATCCACATTATTAACTTCTGAATGCACTAACCAGTTTTCCTGAAGAATTGTTGTCCGGTCTGTGTGATGTGGTGTCAATTGTACTGTTATTCCGCTTCTTCGCTGTATTAACACATTAAAATCTTAAAACATAAAAGCAAACAAAATGTTTCAAAAAAAAACACAACACAAGTAGTTAGTTATATGCTACCAACCTTGAAGTGTTGCACCGCAGCCTCCACATGTGTACACCGGTTTGCTGCTTATCAAACTAACCGTCATCGTAATCATCAAATTGCTATTGTCATCAAAACACGATTAAGAGAAAAGTAAACTGGATGAAAAACAAACAAACATCATTGAATCTATGTTTTAAGATTCAAATGCAAACATTTGACAGAAAACCTAACGAAAGAAGGTGCCCAAAACCACCAAACTAACCTAAAATTATCGCTTATTAGAGTCGTACATAAAAGCTATGCGAAATCACTGACGCCACGGCCTTTCAAAACCACCATCCCCTTCCTTTGCGCCCCTATGATGGAGCGTAGACTAAAATTTTTGAATGCCCGTACCTACAAAAAAAATAAGAAGATCAAAAAAAGAAAATAAGAAACTGCACAAAAATATTCATTAGCATTGCGAACTTACTAAAGAAAACTAAAATTTCCCGAAAGTGTGTGAATGCCCAGTACGTGTTCTGCAAGTTATCATGTTGCGTTAAACACAAGAAATGTCTATCTTTCAGCCTAGTTACAGGAGCATCCAACTTAATTATATGGCATCGGGTTTTCACTGATTCAAGAATCTCAACATCACCTGACAACAAAGAACCAATTTACAAACATCTTAATAGCAATCCATAATCCACATTATTAACTTCTGAATGCACTAACCAGTTTTCCTGAAGAATTGTTGTCCGGTCTGTGTGATGTGGTGTCAGTTGTACTGTTATTCCGCTTCTTCGCTGTATTAACACGTTAAAATCTTAAAACATAAAAGCAAACAAAATGTTCAAAAAAAAACACAAGTAGTTAGTTATATGCTACCAACCTTGAAGTGTTGCACTGCAGCCTCCACATGTGTACACCGGTTTGCTGCTTATCAAACTAACCGTCATCGTAATCATCAAATTGCTATTATCATCAAAACACGATTAAGAGAAAAGTAAACTGAATGAAAAACAAACAAACATCATTGAATCTATTAACATCATCCAGACTTGCCCGTCTGTTGAATTAACCGGTGATTGTTTATGTAAGCTGCTGTTGTTGGCTTCATGATCATCGTTTTCGACATTACCAATGGTTCTGGTGGTGAGTTGTATGTGTGATTCTCCTGTATCAGCCAACCAAAATAATTAAAAAACAAATCAAACACTACAAATTCGTTAAAAACAACTGAAACAAAATCAGTACCAACAAAGCATACCATCCATAATAAGGTACAATAATTGAATAATGAAGTAAATGACAAACTACATTGTTAAGTTTCGACTATGGAGAAACTTCCATGCCCACAAAACAACAAAACAAAAATCATAACCACAACCAAAACTAACCAAAAAAGATGAAACCTTTATCAAACTACAAATTCTTGAAATTACCAATCATGACTAAGAACAAACAGACTAAGAACATCTTCACGGATGGTAAAAGTACCTTATCTTTCTGAGTGAACAACAATCGAGAATTGAGAGTAACCGCCCTGATCTGTAGGAGACAGTTGCTTCAACCTTAACATCTTTTGGGTCACTCCGTATCAATGGCAACGATGATTCAACCAAATTCGCAGACTAAACTACAAAACATAAAACGTAACCAATTCATATAATCTTTCATATATCCAAGGCATCTATTATTCAAGAAACAACTTACCTTACAACCATGATCTTTTGAATTCTACCATATTAGGCAAATATCTTGCTGTCCGTTGAATCTCTACTGGCCTAAATCACATAAAAATAGCAAGACTTAGTCACATCCTTAGAGCCTTAATTTTATTCACCGGCTACCCCCAGCCATCATGTACACTCAGCTATAAATCGGTATGAGTACTACAGATACCCAATATTATCTCTTCATAGATCTGACTCTTCAACTCTGTATGTTGAAGACGATAGTAGAAGACAGCAAGATCTCCGTAACTTTTCAGGCTCAGAGTTTACAAAATAGTGAAAGCACCATGGCTGCAAGGGAGGTTGCAGATAAAGATCTACCATCCTTCAACTATGCCAAGCCAAGATGACATATTCAACAATATTTACTCATAACTTTGAACTCATCATAGCCTTATCGAGATGGAGATATGATGACATCTCAGGTGCATTAAATGCACAAAACAATTCCCCATTCAATTTTGAAATTCCCTCCTAAAAAATTCACTAATCTATCATAATAAAAATCAGATTATATACTATATTATTTAGATTTTTAGATATATATATATATATATATATATATATATATAGGGAGGAGCTCATGCGAGAACCACCTTTATTGTGAGAACCGCGAGAACCAATGTGAACACAACTTAAATAGCTAAAAAAACCTAACCCCCACCCCCCCCCCCAAAAAAAAACTAACCCCCCCCCCCCCCCAAAAAAAAAAACCTAACCCCCCCCCCCAAGCTAAATGCTAAAAAAAACCTAACCCCAACCCCCCCCCCCCTAAGCTAAAATGCTAAAAACTAAACCCCCAAAAAACCTAAAAAAAAAATCTAAATTTTTTTTTTTGAATTTTTTATGTTAAAATCGCTACTTTTAGAAGCCAAAAATTTTTTTTTTTTTGCTTCGAAAAGTAGCGATTTTTTTTTATAAAAAATTCAAAAAATTTTTTTTTTGTGATTTTTAGCTATTTTTAGGCATTTTTGGTTGTGTTCACATTGGTTCTCGCGGTTCTCGCAATAAGAGGTGGTTCTCGCATGATCTTCTCCCTATATATATATATATACACGAATTATGACATCAGCATGGACAATGTGGCATATCTCGCAGGTTGACACGTAAGCAAATCGAGGTCATCTTCTAATTTATAACAACTTAAACTATTTTTTCAAAACCAAAGTGAAACTTTTTTTTACTAATTTACTATTTTTTAAAACCGCTTTAAGCTCGTTTTTTTTGCGCTTCTCGCCTAGTATCACATAATTTAGGATATCCAAACAGCATCATCTGCTTCTCATTAATAACAACTGAAACTATTTTTTCCATTATATTTACTAAGTATCACATAATCACTTTTAAAATGTGCATCTCAAACGCCCCTACACTCATTTAAGCTTAAACAGTTACCATCGTCGCTTCTCCAACTCGAAACACCGCCATCATCCTCTTCTTACCAAATCTATACATGTCAAGAAAGCGATATATTAAACGAAACTAAAAACAGCGAGTAAAAAGAATAATTACATAAATAACTCCTAATAGTATTATTAATCAATGAAAGACATGAAAAAGTAAATAAAATAACAGTACCTCGGTAGCAACATCACGTGCATTGTGTCTAATTCACCAACGCTACCTAGGACAGCCGCTAACGGCAACCGGCAACGATGGTTTATATGTTGCAACAACACGCCAGATCTCGCCATCGTAGCCTCGGATGACAAAATCATCTTCATCGGTCTGAGTAGAGACGTTCAAGGTTCACAGCCGACGACTTTCTCTCTCCACTTTGAGAAAAAAAACCCTAGAATGTCGCTTGTAATTTTGAAATGAGAAGAAAGAGAGAGATGGAGATTAAAGTGTAAAGAAGAAAGAGAGAGATGGAGATATGATGACATCTCAGGTGCATTAAATGCACAAAAACAACTCCCCATACAATTTTGAAATTCCCTCCTAAAAAACCATCATAATAAAATAAAAATCAGATTATATACTATATTTTTTTAGATTTATAGATTTTTATAAATCACGAATTATGACATCAGCCTGGACTATGTGGCATATCCAATTGGTTGACACATAAGCAAATCGATGTCAGCCTCTCATCTCCTTTAATAGAGTAATATAGATGTAACTTTTATTTATTTAATGGAATATTATTAGTTTTAGTTTTAAAAGAAAAAAAAATAATTGGGTAATCATTGGATGAGACATTATTAGGCATTATACCACTACACTCAATGTAAATAAACGCCCGGATCATGCCCAAGGAAGGGGCATTATCTTCACTAACCACTACACATGGACTTAGAATTATAAGAAATAAACGTGCTTATCGATTACTCTTAAGGTTTTTAAAAATGGTTTTAAGTATGAAATGAGTCTTTGTATAAGTACTGGTTGTTTATATTGATTTGATGTTTTTTAAAAAGTGGTTTAAGTATTGAATGAGTCTTTGTATGGTTTAAGTATTGAATGAGTCTTTGTATTAGCAGCAATGTTTTAAAATCTGGTTTTATACCTTATCAGATTTGGCTTAAAAACGGTTTAATCGAGTGTATCAAGCGGTTCAACCGAGTGTACCAGACGATTTTACCGGATGGTTCAACCGGTACAACCGGCCGGTTTGAACCGGTTTTAAAACATTGATAAGTAGTGGTTGTTTATATTGATAGTATATTAATGGTAGTTAAACAAGCTTTATTATTAAAAAACAATTCAAGATAATATATTTTTTATATATTAATGGTATTTAAACAAGCTATATTATAAAAAAACAATTCAAGATAATATATTATTTTTTTTCAAAAAGGAAGATGTATTTATTTAATACTAAAAAACAGAGATGTGTGAAATAAAGCAGTGTTGATTGAGGAACAACTAATAGACGGGGTTTAAACAATAAAACTATAAGAAAGTTTAAGGGCGTTGATGTATAATTATATAAAATATTTGAATTTATCTTAAATTTTTTTATAAAAAATATTATTTATTGGGAGCATTAAATTATACACCCAAGGAAGATGGGTTGGTTTATGTTCACACTACACACGTTTTATGGGAGAAATATGCGTCCACCTATTTGCTTGCTGTCCTTTTATTTTTATTTTTGAAATCCAACATTTGTTAGCAATAATTTAGCTTTTGCATACAAGTATTATGTAGGTTAGTGAAAGCAATGATAATTAACTAAGATTATGTTTGATTCGCAGCGTATAACAAGAAGAACTGAAATACGCTGATCAATTTAAGGCTTACAAACACTACAAACATGGTATTTGTTTACGTAGCGTAATTTTTTGGTTCCAATGTAACTTATACCCTTATTATGTTGTTTAATTCGGTAATTCTCATTAAGGTGATATACGTGTCGCAAGTTGTGGGTGCTCACGATTTGGTTCAACATATTTTTTATGAAACTCGGCCAAACCGCTAACTGTGGAATAACACACCAAACTAGTATAGGTGGTGTAGGTTGGTAGTTTAATGATTTGGTTTTGACGGTTTAACCATTAGTTTCCAAAAATCATCCACACATATATAACAAAAGTTAAATGATTGGTTATTTTTGGTTAAATTAGTCCCAAATCATAAAGGATTGTTAATTTGAAAAACCGTCAAACTAAACCATTTGGATGTCGAATACGGTTAAACCAATCAACTTGCTTTGGCTTGAAGGGTTTGACCGGTTTCAATTCTTTATGTACGATGTATACTCCCTAACACAAGTTGCGTTTCACATGACCTCGTTAATAAATTTGCAAAGACAAAACTTTCAAAATCCATATTAAAAAGGTAAAGAAAAAAGAAAAGATATAGAATAATCTAATCAATTTAATTGAGGCATATCCTACAAGCCTATATATTTGACATAACCTTATAATTAATGTAAATAATTTTGATGAGTATCAAATATGTTATACTCATCAAATTATAATATGATATTTCTAAATAGTAGCATTAATATAGATTTTATTCAGTGTGCCTCTAATTAGATTTCATTCAATGTACCTCTAATAACGTTATTCTTTTCACTATCCCTGCCCTCCTCTTTAGGCTATGCGGTGTGGGGGATGGCGGAGGGCCGTCAAGCCCCGTCCACCACAACCCCCACTCATGCTCCGCCCCGTCTCCTTCGTCCCCTCCAAGCCGCATACGACGGGCCTCTTGCTTTCTTATCCAACACACACACACACACACACACACACATATATATATATATAGGATGAAGATCATTACAAAACACTAACTGTTGCGAGAACAAAAAGAACAACTCTAAAACACTAAATTTTGGGATTTAAGTTTCATTTTTTTTTTAAATTTTATGTTTCTTACATTCATATATGTGTATATATATACATAAAAACCCATATTTTTTTACCTACACGTAGCTAACATACATGTTGGTAATTTAACCTACACATAACCTACATATGTGTAGGTTATACAAAAACTGAAAATTTCCATATTTTGTTTTAAATTCTATTGTGAGAAACAAAAAATCTTACATTTGCAACATTTTTCATTTACTTTTTAGGTTTTTAGGATTGAAAAAATAGGTGATTCTTTGTGTTCTGCGTGTTCTCGCAATATTTTGTGTTCTGCATAGAACATTCCCCTATATATATATATATATATATATAAAGGAGCTTATCACCACACCCTTGGTCCATCCCTTGTGGCTCATTCCCACATCCAATGACGTGACTGTCTACATGACGGACCATCCCCAAAGGACTACCATCCTCCACATCCACCAGCCTCACTATCCAAGCCCTCCTGATCTTAATCATTCCATCCATATTAAGGTTGTCAGAGACTCGATTGGGCGAAAATCCATGGGGGAATAGATCTAAGCTTAATTTGTTTTATGTTATCTCTTGATGTTTATTTTATGTATCTAACATCTTTGCTAGTTTTCTTTTGATGAAATGATATTCCCTTTTAACATCTTTGCTAGTTTTCTTTTGATGAAATGATAGTCCCTTTTGAGAAATAAATCATTAGATGATGGAACAAACTTATTATAAATATTTTAGGTAATTAGGTTTCGTTCTCAATTATCAACTATCAACTAGAAAGTGGATATGGTTGTTAAGGAGCGTCTTTCAATGTTCAAGATTAGGGGGGTGTTTGGCCTAGCTTTTATTTTTTTGGCTTGTGCTTATATTTTAAAGTAGCTTATGCTTATTTTCTTTCATTTGATAAGCTATTTTTAAGTGTTTGGATTAGCTTATATTCTACAAGTTGATAAGCTCATTGGAACCATGAAATTTTCACGAGCTTGTATTATGGGAAGGGGTATAATATCATTGTGTGTATCATTTGAGGGCAATTGAGTAAAAAAACCATCTTCTTCAAATAAGCTTATTCAAATAAGCTAAATAACCATTTTCCCATAAGCTTCTTGGAATTAGCTTATATAAGCTAATAAGCATAAACTTAAAAAGCTAAACCAAACACTCATTAGTGCTTATTTTATAAAAATAAGCTAAAAAAGCTATAAGCTTAGATAAAAAAGCTAGGCCAAACACCCCCTAGATTTGGTGGGGTAATTAATTAATTCAATTTATTTGTATTTAAGCCTAAAAATTATAGCCTTTCATAATATCACTTATGAGTTATGACCTACATAAAAGGTTTTTTGGCCTTTCATAATATCACTTATGAGTTATGACCTACATAAAAGGTTTTTTTTGAAACGTAAATTTGGACAACTATCGGATTACTGGAGTATTATCATGCTACCATCGAAACCACCCGATCATATCTATCTCCATCAGTCATAATTTCTATACACCAATTCAGAAGAAAACCCAATAAATATGTGAAAACCCCCTTGTGAGAATCGAACCCATGACCTATTCTATTGGTCCAAAAGCTTTATCACACCCCTAAGATGTCACTGTATTATAAAACCATGGGCCCTACATAAAAGTTTTCTTATTAACAATATGAATTAATGTCCCCGGATCCGATTAGAGATTTTCACTATCTAATTAGGTCACCTTAAACAAATTTTGGAGTAAACAATTAACTATAAATTGCGGAAAAGCGACAAACCCAATTGGGTTGTGTTGAGTGGGTCGAGCGGACCAACAAGTTTTAGACGCATGGTTTTGGTTTTGAGGGTTTGAACCTGAAGAAACACTGGTTTAATCGACCGGAATCAATTGAACCAGGGGGGTTTGAATCTGCATAAAAAGGATTATATCTCCTCGTCTGATTCAGGGGTTAAAGATCTCCTTCTTCGGACAACAACTGCAAAACAAACAGCCGTTAGACTCGCCACAGGGAGAATGGGGGTTCTCTCCGTGACCACCCTCCGGCGTGAGAATAAGTACAGGTTTTGGTGAAGAAGAAGAAGTAAGTAAAGTGAAGTTAGAGTAACTTAAGAAATTGATACCTGAGTTGTCTTATTTATAGCTGGATTTGGGCGGGAAAGTCTATTGATAGAAAAGATAACGAAAGGTAATTTCCGTGAGCGGTTATTTTTTCCACCGTTAATCACTTACGGATGTGTGTGTGTGCACGGATCGTAGCCATGATCGATGGCTGTGGAGATGCCAAGTGGAAAGTGGGCAAGTGTGGATCTTCCTTCAATTTGGTGTTATCATCGTGACTTTGGGGAATGCTCAGGATGATGCCACGTGGCCATTCGGTTATAACCGAATGGTGGTGCATGATAAAGCCTTCTAGAAGGTTTACAGCTGTAATCCCATGTGGCTTTGCTTCATGCTAATTATGTTGTAACAGAAAAGTTATTTTCGTCCAAGTCTGGGTGACTTTTACGCGGAGATATTGTTCGGATTTTATCCTATCTGTTGTATGAGAGCTTGCGCAAGGATTTACTAGTTCCTTTTGGCGCGCAGATGTTAAATGTTGTTTCTTCTTTTTAAGTTTTCTTTTAGAACCAGTGCGCGGCCGCGCAAGGTTCATTCTAAAGAGAGCTTATTGATGAAGTTGTGGTATGGTCCCAAGCACATGTGCAAGGTTTTTGGGACCTTACTCCTTCAGAACCGGTTTTTTTTTTAAATGTTAGTCTATAATAACTTATTTTAAAGATTAAAAGATGCCTCATGATTAATATATGTACAAACAAACCGAGTATTCTAAATAATGAAAAAAGGTAAATAACAGAGGTTAAACATTGTTTCTATGTTTCATATTGTCGGCTGAATCGTTTAACCGAAAAAATCAAATCCTGTAAATCTCAAACCGACCGACTTGCTTAAATTTAAATGATTCAATTAGCTTTAGCGGTTTACGAACACCCTAGTCAGCAATATATAACTTATGCCATATTTTATAGTAGGGGAAGGTTCTATGCAGAACACTAAATATTGCGAGAACACGCAGAACAAAATGAATCACTCATTTTTTCAATCTTAAAAACCTAAAAAGTAAATGAAGATGTTATAAATGTAAGATTTATGTTATAAATGTAAGATTTATGTTATAAATGTAAGATTTATTGTTTATCACACTAGAATTTAAAACAAAATATGAAAAATCTTCATTTTTTAAATAACCTACACACATGTAGGTTATGTTTAGGCTAAATTACCTACATGTATGTAGACTATGTGTAGGGGAAAATATATGATTTTTTATGTATATATAATACACATATGAATGTAAGAAACATAAAATTTAAAAAATATGAACATTAAATCCCAAAATTTAGTGATTTAGAGTTGTTCTTTTTGTTCTCGCAATAATTAGTGTTCTGTAATGATCCTTCTCCTTTTATAGTATATATTAAATACAATGATAAAAAGTAAATTTTAACCAAACCAAATAGATATGGATTTAAATAGTTAACTAACTTATAGCATGTAAGTTATAAAAACAACGTAAACACGAAGAGTTTTGATTTTTGGCCTTTTAGGTTGATTCAGAAAGTCTCGTGTAAACTTTTTTCAATGATAATATTTTTATTTAGGTTTACATCTACGATAATATTTTTTATTTAGGCTTACATTAATATACTTTATGTACCCAGGGTGATGTGTAGAGCATTTTATAAAAATAAAAATAAATAAAATTAGATAAAAAAAGAAAAAAAATGAGTATAGAAATGAATGTGAATGATAAGTTTTCTATCAATTACTACGTAACAGAAATAATAATTCATAACTTAAAAAAATATATATATGTTAGTTTTTTTTTTTTTTTTGAATGGCTAAACTTGTGCAAATCATGGGGATTGAACCCATGACCTCCTATTATTTTACACCTTATCTAACTCACCAACACCATTGGGCTATTACCAATGGATATATATGTTAGTTGATTGATACATGTTAAACTTTAGGTTTAAACATAACTTAAAAAAATATCTACGGTAGTTGGTTGATATATGTCAAACTTTAGGTTTAAATAATGAAAATTGTTTGTTATAAATATCTAATATAAAAATATATATATAATTGTTAGTAATATTATCATCATAAATCTAATATAGAAAGTTTCATAGATCCCTTGGGTTTCTTGGGAAATTGTCACTACCCCAAAAAGAAAGGAGGATTGAGTCTATTGAGTCTATTATGAGACGTTTCTTGTGGGCGGGCTTTAGCGAAGAGAAGAAGATCCCTTGGGTTTCTTGGGAAATTGTCACTACCCCCAAAAAGAAAGGAGGATTGGGAGTATCTAAGTTACAAGATGTCAACGATGCGCTCTTATTAAAATGGACATGGAGATTCAAAAACGAAGGAAATTGTTTATGGAAAAAATTATTATGGGTTGTCATGGTACAAGTAGACCGTGGGCTTTACTCCCGTGTAGTGCCTCGTCTAATGGGTGTTGGAAACGTATTGTTAAAGTTGGCGAGAAAAAAATCTCAAACGGGTCGAATTTTAACTCCTTCTTCGGTGGTGATCTTGGTGATGGTAACTCTATTAATTTTTGGGGTGACCCTTGGTTAAGAGACGAACCTCTTAGATTAGCGTTTCCTAATCTTTTTAGGCTTGAAAAAATGAAATGGGTTAAAGTGTCGGCTCGAGTTACGGTTGTTAATAATATCAAGACTTTGACGTGGGATTGGCGTTCGAACCCCAACTCGGCTGCAGAAGTTACAGAACTATTCCAGAACCTTAATGAAATTCACGATTTCAACTGGAAGGGCGGTATAGATAGTTGGAAATGGAAGCATGCTTCGGATGGTATGTTCTCTGTGAAGTCGGCTAAAAGTCTGCTTTCCGACAACAACTTGGCTGTTCAGATTCCGAAGATTAAATGGAAGGTGTGGGTGCCGCTTAAATGTAAGATTATGGTATGGAGGGCTGCTCTAAACCGGCTCCCTACTATTGCTGAACTTATAAAGCGTGGTGTACGCCCTCAACAGACTTGCTGTGCCTTTTGTCAAGCTGATTTAGAAACTGCTTTCCATCTCTTTACAGGTTGTATGTTTGTCCAAGAAGTGTGGTACAGGGTTGAAACTTGGTGTCGCTTAAATCCTAATATACTGTTTGATGTTGCGGACATTTTGAAGGTGCCGGAGACCTAAACGTTGACTAAGAAAACGAAACACGTCTTGAGAGGCATTGTGTATACGACTTTGTGGGTTATTTGGAATGAGCGCAATAATCGCATCTTTAATAACAAGCATCGAAGGCCGATAGAGATCGTTGAGACTATTAAGTTTACGACTTTCTTTTTTATTTGTAATAGGTCTAGATGGAAAGATGTAGATTGGTCTAGTTGGCATTTGTTTCCCTTGGATTGAGTTGTTTTTTCGATGAGTTGCTAGTTGGTCCTTGTTTTGAGGACCAATTGAGCGTTGTTTTGAATGAAATTTTCTTTCAAAAAAAAAAAAAGTTTCATAGAAATATGTTTTTTTTTAACTTTAATTTAAAAATATCATTATCAAAATTATGTAATTTATAAATCTTAATATGACATTTTTATTGAATTTTATTTTATAAATATAAAATCTATCTATACTATATAATAAAAGAAACCATTTTTGAGACACTTGTCATCATATTAGGCCATGTTTTATAGATAAGTATTAATTTAGTTTAATATTTTCTAATTAATTATATATAATCCTCCTACTAAATATTATTTAGTTTAATTTCTTATGGATAATTATTATTTTGTTTAATCTCCTTCTCATTTATAATATTATTTATTTAACTAATAGAGTAAATTACGAATTTGGTCCATGTGGTTATATCACTTTTACATGTTGAAGAAACCCATGAAAAGTCTGTATTTTGTGAAGATTTCCTTAGGTTATTCAACATGTAAGCTTCAAACCTTTTATTCATCATCCAATTTGATTTCTGTTCAACAATTGCACTTAAAACCTCATAAATTCCCCAATAGAATTTATCTAGGGTTTAACATCACGCATCAAATTCGTTCAAAACTGAGTATGCACCTGTAATGATGTCTGCATAAGTGAGGGAGAGTTGGGGGTAAACGATGGAACCACCTCCGCCACCACCACCGCACCACCTCTTACACCCCCCCCCCCTCACACCCACACCGGACTGGAGACGACGAAGATAGAGGGATCGAAGAGAGAGAGAGGCCTGTAGAGAGAGAAAGTCACGGCAAGGAGAGAATCGAGAAATGAGAGGGAGACGACAGTGGCCGGACCGACGACTCGTCGTTTTCTGTCGTTGCCATTGTGTTCCGATCATCACCATCACTCTCTGATTTCACCCTCTCTCTCGATCTATGTCTCTCTGTGCTCAAACCAGCAATCCGACGACACCACATGCCACCTCCGCCACTGATTTAGGTATGTTGTGGGTGGTTGTGGCCGGCCGGTGACCTCCGCCATCTCTGTCTCATCTTCGAAATCGGAGGTGTGTGTATATGAATAAGATTGTACAGATGATGGTGGTGGCGGTGACAGGTTGATGGTGGTGGTGGCGGGTTGATCAACGGTGGTGAAGGTGTTGAGAGGTGGGAGAGAGATCTCTGTGTGTGAGAATGGTAGAGAGAGAGGAATAGAGAGAGAAGATAGTTGTGTGTATATATATAAATGAAGAAGATGCCCGGATAGTCCCTATGGTTTGGCCTTTTAAGAAAGGGTATTTTTGTCATTTCACACCCTCTTAACACCCACTTAACAGAGAAAAGTAACTGAAGTTAGAGCCAGGGACTATCCGAGAACAAAAAGGTCAACCACAGGGACTATTCAAGTAGTTTTAGAAAGATAGGGACTATAGCTGAAAAAGGTGAAACCACAGGGACTATCCGGGCATTTCTCTCTTTATAAAAAGACAGATCTTGCACTACTTGCTCCATAATTAAAGTCAATTTCATTATTTATAAACTCTGTTTCCATTACATCGGTTATAGGAAGAACATACATACTTTTAATTTAGAGGGTAATCTCAATTTACTTGAAAACCATCCATGTGTATTTTTTTGGTGAAGTTTTAGTTGAAAACCATCTATGTGTATTGTTTGGTGAGTTTTAGAATAGAAACTATATTTTCAATATTTATAAATAGCTTACTTACTCGTGTAAAATACAAATTATTCTTTATAAATATAAGTTTTAAGTGAAACTACATAGGACAGTGGATAAAAAAATATAAAATTGTAACTAGAACTAATATATCAAATAAGATACAATAGGGTGGATTGAGATGATTTGAACATGTGAAGAGTAGACATTTGCCAGTTAGAGAAATGGAATCCTTGACTATAGAGGGGAGGCGGAATAGAGGTAGGCCCAAATTTACTTGGGGTGAACGGATTATGCATTATTTGTTAGAGTTGCACCTCTATAAAGACATGGTACACGATGGGGTCTATGAAGATATAGGATTAATGTTAAAGATTTCTAAAAGAGGAGATTCCCTAAATTGATCGATTTGTAAGAGCATTCACATTCTAACCATCAAATTATGTGAGGAGGGGTTTTTATATTATAAAGGGTATAAAAAGTGGTTGTGAGTAGAGGAGAGAGAAAACGTTACTGTTCATCTGTATATTTGGGGGAACACTGTTCACCCGTTATAATTTTTTAATATATTTTGAAAGTGGTTGTGGGTGGAAGTGAGAGAAAAATGTAATGATAATATTATTTAATTGAAATGAGAGAGAAAAAGTATTTATTTTTAGTGGAAATATATTTATATAGGAGTTGTTTTTTAGTGGAATGTATGTATAATTTGATGGTTTGGATGTGAATGCTCTAAGGGGTTAGAGTTCCTATTTTTGGATATGGTTATTTCATTCTCTAAAAAAATCCAATAGAGAATGAAGGTTAAAAAATTAAAATAAAAACAATGTTTAACATATACAAATAAAAAAAAAAAACTCATTTTATGGAGAATGAAGAATGAGATTGTGGTTTAGTTTTGTTAATGCGAGTAATTACATAAATAGTTTTTTGAATATTAAAAGAAATATTATAAGAGCATTCACATTGGAGGCTCCATCTTCATCTATACAATTCAACTAAAAAACATAATTTCGGGACTGTTTGACAAATTCTGAATAGTTAAGTGCTGAATTAGTAAGAGATCTGAACCATTAAGTGTTGAACCAGTAAAAGGTCTGAACCAGTAAGAAGCAGTATAATGCTTAAACGTTTAAAGGCAAATGTCTGACCAATTCAGATTAGAGGTCTTAACCATTCAGACTCAGTATAATGCTTATCCATTCAGAGGCAAATGTCTGAACCATTTAGATATTTGCTTGAGAAACAAAAAGTCTGAACCATTAATTGCTAAACTAGTAAGAGGTCTGAACTATTAAGAGTTTCATTAAGAGGTAAACAAACAACCCCTTCCTCTATATTTTGTTCATTTTTCAAAAACCTCTCACATTCAACTATCTATCTCTATATACTCACAAACACTTATTTTATTATTTTTTTCTCTTTCAAACACACTCGTAATAAAAATACAGAGGGTTGATATGAGCCTATAAGTATTGCGTTTGTACTTTGATTTCTATAAATATTTCTATATTATTATAGAGATTCTAATGTAGTAGTGTTTTTGCTGTTTTTTCTATTTTTTAATCTATATTATCTATACTATATTATAATGCATGAGTGAGAGGTATTTTAAGATACCAAAAAAATAAGAACTTTCTCCCCCCTTTATTTATAGAAAGACCCTTAAAATGAGGGTAGTTTGGTCTTTTAAACACTATTTATTTTTTAGCCCCTAAACTTATTACACTGAAATCCCTGAGGTTTTAACAAAATTATAGATAATTAGTTACAATTCACTCCTCCACAACAAATCTATAATTTTTTTACGTATTCTTGACATGTCTTATAAACTATATTGTTTAAAAAAAATTCCAAAGATAGCATGATGACCTACACATTTTTGTCGACGTTTCGGTAGCTGTCATGTTCAATATCGACGCGCGGATTAAAAGGTACAAGCCGATAATGTTTTAATGTACAAGTCATTAAAGAAGAATATAACAACTAATATATACTATATAATCATTTAATTTACGAGTTAAATAATAGGTTCTATAACATTTTCATTCTAAATTTTTTAAAAGTAAAACTATTGTCAAATAATTGATTAAATAATTTATTTATACTTTAGTCAAATTTTAACAAAACTTCCTAATTTTAAGGAATTAGTCAAATGTGAAATGTCAACAGAAACTAACAAAAAAACAATTTAAAAGATTATTCAAATTTCAAAATAAACTAACAATACTATCAATCTCCATGATCTACTACTTATTCTCCCTCTCATAGTTAGTTAGTTACACAAAGACAATATAAAGAAAGAAAAAGAGAGAGAAAGCGTGGATGAGAGAAGCACAAATTCCTTATCCGTGTGTTACTGTTTTGCATCAATGGTTTCTTAAAACATTGCCAGGTTAAATGCTAAATTTATTAGTTATTAGACATGTGTAATGCTTATTACGTCTATCTAATCACAATGATGCTACAATAAATATTATACGAATAAGAAAACTACCAGAAACGAGTGTCGCAATGCAAAGTGTCGCCCCAGCCGCATCGCGCGGGCACCAAACTAGTATAGAATTAATGAATAAGGAGTCTCCAATGTGAATGCTCTAACTTACATAAAAAACTACCGAGACATAAAAGTACTAAAATATCCTTACACTTAACATAATAATTTTATGAGCCAAAACTGTTATAAAATACAACCTGAAAAAGTTAAACAGACTAAACCTCAAGGACCAAAATCGTAACTTAGACCATAAGGTACGGGGCTCGTCCCCAGCCTCGTCCTCCCGCCGCCGCCACAAAACTTCCGCCCCCAGCCCCGTGAAGATCGTCCGCCCACAGCCGATCTCGACGCCCCTCTCTCATCTCTCCTAACACACACACACATCTATACATACATACATATATATATATATATATATAAAGGGGTTCATCCCCCACCACCGTAGGTCCATCCCCTCCAAGCCGAGCCTACATGGCGGTGACGTGACGGCCCATCCCCTTGGGAATGAGACTCTCCATACCCACTAGTCTTACTCATTTAAAAAATAAGTTTTTTGAAAGGATTTAAAAAATAACTAGTAAATAATTTTTAACAAGGCTTTGAACAAAATTCACGGCACATTAAATGAACATTTAGAGCACATGTCTATAAATCCATATTTGGATATACAACTATCCAACAAACTAGATATTTCACTTCAACAATAATGGCATATCCATAATAATCCAGCAAACCAAAGGGCAATCACGTAACTTCACATCCTAAACTCAACACTTAAACCATGGTTAAACTGTTAACATTAACTAACCATAGTTAAGTAATGTCAACTTTATCCTTTCTCTCTCCTCCCCGTTTCAATATTAACCCCCACGCGATTACACACGCACTCTCTCTCTCTCACTTTCTCTCTCTAAAACTCTCTCTCTCATCTCCGGCGATTCACCGTACCGGCGGTTCACCGTCAACACGAACGGTTATACACTTATACGTATCGTTTGACTGTAAGTATCTACGTGAAATGCATACTTCTGTATAATAACATTATTTCGTGATCTATATTCTATATATCTATCGTCTGTTTACAGTTTTTAAACTCTGTTGATGTTTTATAGTGTTTACGGAGATGATATTATTGATATTACTGTTATTTGTGACGGTTACAGGTTAATGAACGGATCGTTTTTGTTATTTTACGGAAATTGAAGGTATAATTTGCTTTAGGTATGAATTAAAGTGTTTACGGAGATGATATTATTGTTATTTGTGACGGTTAATGGTTAATGAACAGATAGTTTTGTTAATTTACGGAAATTGAAGGTAGAATTTGTTTTAGGTATGAATTAAAGTGTTTACGGAGATGATATTATTGTTATTTGTGACGGTTTAAAGGTTAATGAACAGATAGTTTTGTTAATTTACGGAAATTGAAGGTATAATTTGTTTTAGGTATGAATTGAAGTGTTTACGGAGATGTTATTATTGTTATTTGTGACGGTTAATGGTTAATGAACAGATAGTTTTGTTAATTTACGGAAATTGAAGGTATAATTTGTTTTAGGTATGAATTAAAGTGTTTACGGAGATGATATTATTGTTATTTGTGACGGTTAATGGTTAATGAACAGATAGTTTTTGTTAATTTACAGAAATTGAAGGTATAATTTGTTTTAGGTATGAATTAAAGTGTTTACGGAGATGATATTATTGTTATTTGTGACGGTTAATGGTTAATGAACAGATAGTTTTGTTAATTTACAGAAATTGAAGGTAGAATTTGTTTTAGGTATGAATTAAGTTTAATTTAGGCTAGAGATTTGGATATTTTTAATTAATTCGATCACGAAATGCTAATGCAATGTTTTATTGTTTTGTTAGAGTGTTGTTTTTAATTTGGTTTGGTTTGGTTTGGCTTTGGATTGTGAAGTGTAAGTAAAGCCTTTTTTTCTGTAGTTTGAAGCAATTATGTGATTTTAACATAAATAAATGATTTTAAAAGTACAAAAAAAAGGAAAAACAACAGTATAAGGTTGATTGATATGGTTATTGTTTAAAATCAGGATGATAAATAGATTAGCGATTCGTGATCGAATTGATTGAGTTTATTTGAATTTGTTGCCTATAGTAGAAGTGATTAATTAATACCTAAAACACTGATGTTTATATTGCTTAAGAAATTGTTTTTTTTTTGTTTTTTTTTGTAAAATTGAGGACGTAGTGATGATTAGAGAAAAGCTAACCATCTGTGTAATGTGGATGACATTATGTTGCACTACTGTTTGTTAACGTTGTGTTGGTGTTTTTTTTTTTTTTTAATTTATTTTAGTTTTGGATGGTAAATACTGCAAGCAGGGGCGGACCCATGTATAGCGGAACGGGGGCCCGGACCCCAATCTTTTTTTAAAAAGTAGTAGAAGCGGTATATAAAATTTGCTATGGACCCCATAAAATTATTAAGTTGGACCCCATAACAATGAAAGTGAGCCTGGTGTGGTGGTAAAACCTCTTGTTTACACACAAAAGATCCTAGGTTCGATACCTGTTTGCTTCATTTTTTTGTGTGTTTTTTTTTAAACCTGAAAAATTTGAACACCGGAAAAATTGGACCCCATTGTTCCAAAATCCTGGGTCCGCCACTGACTGCAAGTAAAGCCTGTTTTCTGTAGTTTGAAGCAATTATGTTGATTTAGCATTTATGATTTTCAAACTACAAAAACAAATAAAAAAGAAAATCACTATAGGCTTCATTGATACGGTTATTATCTAAAATTAGACTAAAAAACTGTTGAGTTTGTAGCGGAAGTTTCCATTATTATACGGTTAGTCCATGGCTTTATAGTCTGGTGGCATTTTGGGGGTGTGATAAGACTTTGGGATCAATAGGTCTTGGGTTTGATTCCCACAAGGGGGGTTTTTTCTATATTTATTGGGTTTCCTCCTAAATTGGTGTATAGGCATTATGCCTAATGGAGATAGATATGATCGGGTGGTTCCGCCGGTGGCACGATGAAGTGATCCAAATTTGCCGTTCAAAAAAAAAAATTATTGATACGGTTATTATCTAAAATTAGACTAAAAAACTGTTGAATTTGTAACAGAAGTTTCCATTAGCGTTTCGTGATCGAATTGGTTGAATTTATTTGCATATCTTCCCAAAGTAAAAGTACTCAATACCTAAAATACTGATCTTTTTATAAACATAAGGAATTACTATTCTTTTTTTGGTAAAATTGAGGAAGTAAAGGAAAGCTAACCATCTGTGTAATGCCGGCTGCGGATAACATTGTGTTGCACTGCTGCTTGTTAATTGTTTGCTTCTTTTGAGATGCTTATATGAATAAAAAGCATTGAATGAATGACTAAAAATCTGCTTTCCTTGAGTTTATATTTGCCTTTTTCTGTTTTTATTTTATTTTATTTGTGAAACAAGTTAAAAAGTTTTTGCTTGAAGTTATATAACCATGAATGAATGCCATTAATTTTTTTTTGATAGAACTTGAATAACTATGTTATCGTAATTTTTCCGTGTGTGGGGGGTGGGTTACTTTTAAACATCCCTTCCCTCCATTTTAGAAAATGTATGTAGAGTTACTCATTTCATCTTGAAGTATATCTTGACATAAGACTTAAGTGTCAAATAGAATACCTTTCAGCTTGGAAATGATACTCGTGTTATTGCAAGAGTCTATATATGAGTTTTGAGTATTGATGGAAATGATACTCGTGTTATTACAAGAGTCTATATATGAGTTTTGAGTATTGAGTGTCAACTTAGTTACATAATGATTCAAGGATAATGGGGTGACACAATAACTGTTTTAATAAGCAATCCCATACAGTACCAGTTTGGATATATACTTGTTAATTAACACCACATCTGCATATCTGTTGTTTAATTTCAAATCTACTTTACAGACTATGGCATCAAAATCTTATGCAAATATATTGGATTTGGAACCGGATAAGCTCTTGGATATCCCTCAAACTCCGAAAAGTCTTCCACGAGTGTTGACCATGCCCGGAATCATAGCTGGCGTAGACGACAACAACGTTGTTGATTCAGAAAAAATACCATCTGGTTGTCGAGAACGAAAAATCATTGTGGCAAACATGCTACCATTACATATACAACGGGATCCCGATACTCTAAAACTGACCTTCAGTTTTGACGAAGATGCACTTTTATGGCAATTAAAAGACGGGTTTGATCCCGAAAGTGAAGTTGTGTATATAGGTTCACTCAAGGTTGAAGTAGATGCTAGTGAGCAAGAAGAAGTTGCTCAGAAGCTTCTAGAAGAATGTAACTGTGTACCCACTTTTCTTCCTCATGATCTTTACAAGAAATACTATGGCGGGTTCTGTAAACATCAACTCTGGCCGCTTTTTCATTACATGCTTCCGATGTCACCGGATCACACTGACCGGTTTGACCGGGCATTATGGAAGGCGTATGTATCCGTAAACAAGATATTTGCGGATAAAGTTATGGAAGTTGCGAACCCGGAAGAAGATTACATTTGGGTTCATGATTATCATCTTATGATCTTACCCACGTTTTTGAGAAACCGATGTAATCGGGTCAAACTCGGGTTTTTTCTCCATAGCCCGTTTCCTTCATCGGAAATATATAGAACTTTACCTGTGAGAGATGAGATTCTCAAAGGGCTGCTTAACTGTGATTTAATCGGGTTTCATACGTTTGACTACGCGCGCCATTTTTTGTCATGTTGTAGTAGAATGATGGGTTTGGATTATGAATCTAAAAGAGGGCATATCGGGCTTGATTATTTGGGTCGAACCGTTTATATCAAGATTTTACCCGTCGGTATCCATATGGGTCGACTTCAATCCGTTCTAGATCTTCCAATCACGAAGAGAAAATTCAAAGAAATAGCGGAAAGATTCAAGGGGAAAAAAGTTATAGTTGGGGTCGATGACATGGATATTTTTAAAGGCTTAAGTCTTAAATTACTAGCCTTCGAGTATCTTTTACAGTCGTCCCCTTTACTTCGAGGTAAACTGGTTTTGATCCAAATTGTGAATCCCGCAAGGAGTGCGGGGAAAGACGTTCAAGAAGCAAAACGGGAGACGTATTTGATTCTAAACAGAATCAATGAGGCTTACGGGTCACCCGATTATCAGCCCGTTGTAATAATCGATCGGCCTGTGGCCCGTTACGAAAAGTCAGCCTATTATTCCATGGCTGACTGTTGCATAGTCAACGCGGTGAGAGACGGAATGAATTTGGTACCGTATAAATACATCGTTTGCAGGCAACACTCGCCTCATTTCGATGAAAATTCAGCCCGTACGAGCATGTTAGTTGTGTCGGAATTCGTTGGGTGTTCACCATCTTTAAGCGGGGCTATACGGGTCAACCCATGGGATATAGAATCAGTCGCTGGAGCTATAAATTCGGCTGTAGTTATGAAAGAACCCGAAAAACAATTAAGACATGAAAAACATTACCGGTATATAAGCTCACATGATGTGGCATATTGGGCCCGTAGCTTTATGCAAGATTTAGAACGAGCATCGAAAGATCATTATAACAAACGTTGTTGGGGTATTGGGTTCGGTTTGGGTTTTCGGGTTGTTTCTCTGTCTCCGAGTTTTAGAAAACTATCTGGTGACTGTATTGTCTCTGCATATAAACGGTCGAACAAACGGGCTATATTTTTGGATTATGATGGGACGCTCGTACCGCATTCTTCTATTGTGAAAACGCCTGGCCCGGAACTTATTAATGTTTTGAATACTTTGTGTGATGATCCAAAGAACGTTGTGTTTGTTATTAGTGGAAGAGGAAAAGATACGTTGAGTGAGTGGCTCGGCTCGTGTGAGCGGCTGGGCCTAGCCGCTGAACATGGGTATTTCATAAGGTATGAAAACTTCGTGTTTGATTGAACTGATAGTGGTTCTAGAGATGGCAAGATGGGTCGGTCAGGCGGTTGGGTAACGGGTCCGGGCCGGATTGACCCGCAAAGCACTTTTCGGTCCATTCTATATATACTTGAAACAAATGGACCGAAAAAAGACAAAAAATCACCTTAAACTTTTTTAAATTGACAAAAGTTACCCTAGACTTTCTAAATTGACAAAAACAGCAACTAAGCTTTAGAAAACGTTCTAAAAACTTTATAAAATGTCATTTTCACCCCTGGGTGCTAACTTTTCAAATTTATCCCCTGTATTATCATTCTTTAGCTTAAAATTAAAAAACTATTTATGTACGTGTGTTGATATAAATTCACGTTTTGACGCAAGTTTTTTCGGAAATGAGTTGGGTCATGTATAATGCGTTTTCATGCTTATTTTTTGTACGTTTTGCGTTTTGACATTTTAATGTGTGTGTCGGTATAAATTCGCGTTTCAATGTAAACGATATAAATTCGCGTTTTGACATACGAGTCTGGTAAAATATGATACGTTTTCATGCTTATTTTTGCTTACGTTTTTGGTTGGTCTACGTTTTGACGTACATTGTGTTCGGAGTCGGGTCAAATATAATACGTTTTTATTCGACGGTATAAATTCGAGTTATTGTACGTTTTCACCCCCCTAACTCTTCATTCAAAGGTAAGGGTGGTGTAGTGGTTAGGCACAAAACGAACCAACCTGGGTTCGATTCCGTTTCTTTGGTAACCGCAATGCTTTTGATCAGATACATCGAAACACACGATTTCATATGCTTAACACATCATATAAGGTGTTGCCAGCTATAAACAACTAAGGTGTACCTGCCGCAATGCGAGGCCTATGGAAACAATCTAGTTTCATTTTTGTTATGAAATTGCTAGTTGTAAATGTAATCTTATTCGCTCTTTATATACAGATGGAACCGAAATTCAGAATGGCAACCTGGTTTAGTGGGTGGAGACTTTGAATGGAAGGAAATTGCAAAACCAGTGATGGAACGTTATAAAGAGGCGACCGATGGTTCGACCATTGAGATCAAAAGTAGTGGTCTAGTGTGGCACCATCAAGATGCTGACCCCGACTTTGGTTCGTGTCAAGCTAATGAACTAGTGCTTCATTTAGAGAATGTGCTTGCCAATGAGCCCGCATTGGTTAAACGGGGCCGGTACATAGTTGAAGTTAAACCTCAGGTACAACCATTGTCCTTTTTCATGATTAAAGGTCTCAAAACTAGTGATTTATTCTAGGGCTGCAAACGAACCAAACGTTTGGTGAACAGCTCGTGAACCGTTAGGTGGGAAGTTCGTTTAGTTAAATGAACGAACATGAACATAGGACGCGTTCGTTCATTTATGTTTGTGAACGTTCGGTAACGTGTTCGATAGTTCATTAGTGTTTTTTGGTTTTATACTTTATTTAAATACTTCAAAATTTTGACAAATAACTGAAATAAAATATTTAATTAGTGCCAGTGTATTATATATTTTGTTCATGAACGCTTGTTTGTGTTCGTTTGTTACCATTTGTGTTCCTGAACATTAGTTTGTGCTCATTTGTGTTCATCAACGTTCGTTGCCTAAAATTAACAAACAAACACAAATGAACACAAACATAAATCTTCTTTGGTAAGTGATCATGAACAGTTCGTGAACACATATATTTCTTAACAAACGAACACGAACAAGGTCGTGTTCGTTCGGTTCTTTTGCAGCCCTTGTGAACATATTACATAAAATAATTAAACACACTAAAATTCTACAAATTATTTATTCAGGGTGTGAGCAAAGGCTTAGTAGCGGAAAAAATTCTGTCAGTCATGACAGAACAAGGAGAACCGCCAGATTTCATCACATGTATTGGAGATGACCGTTCAGATGAAGACATGTTTGAAAGCATTGTTACAAACACGGCTTCAAACGCATCAGATATATTCGCGTGTACAGTTGGAAGGAAACCGAGCAAAGCAAAATATTACCTTGATGATACAACTGAGGTTGTTAAATTATTATCCGGGCTTGCGAATACATCACATCCTAAACCTAGTAATAATCCACCTCGGTTTCAGGTAACGTTTGATGCGCTTTTTTAAGGTACAGAAACATGACCAAGAAAATTGTATAGTTTTCTGTTCTCGGTATTTAGGATTTGGTGAGCTCGGTGAATCTTTCTTGTTAAGTTTGTTGTTAGTCAAGTTTTGGTTTTATATGAGTTCCCAAGTTGTTTCTATGGCTTTTTAGTTAGTTATTTAAGTAGGGAATCCCTTCTTTCTAACATTCCAAATAAGTGTTGAAGAGATTGGGGTGACATTTTATGACCACCGGAAAATATATGTTAATATCGACTAATTGTGACAAAGCCGAGAAGACCTAAATTGTTTGAAATAGTGTCTCGTTGGGTTATGGGTTGGATCGAGTTGGTCAATGGCACTTCGCATGTTAGAGATAAAAATAATCTAAATCATAGGTAAATGGGTCAAAATTTTTATGTAGGCTTAATACTATAGGTGCACAAATCTGGTTTTATATCAAAACCGGTTCTGGGTATTGGGTATGAAGCCGGTTCTGGACTTCTGGGTTTGGTCAAGAGGGTAAAAAACGGGTATTGCAATAATTGGTTTGGGTATGGAACCGGGTTTTGAAGAGAAAGCGATCGTCTTTTTTTTTTTTGTTTTGGTTCGGATTTCTTTTTGGGATTTGAACGGTTCAGGCCATGCAATACCGGGTTGGAACCTGTTTCAAATCATAGGGTATGAATAGTTATGCTTCAAATTTTATTATTTATTCAATGATCACTTTATATCTAGTTGTGATTGTTGGAATATGGGTCTCATGCACACATGTCCTTAGTCGTCCATGTTATTTCTGTTGCTACATAGTCGGGCTTTAACTATTTTTAAGGATTACGAGCATTTGAAATTGTTAGAATTGCTAAAGTATAATTGAAGAATAACATGAAGAAAATCAAAGATAAACTAGGGTAATGCTCCAACATACTCATTTATTGTTAACCAAAATTTGAATATAAAACTATATCCTTTTGACAAGTAGTGTTATTTGAGGGTTAGAATGGTGTCTTATTTATGAGTAATTTGAGTGTAAATCTCAGGCGATATTTTAACACCCGAGTTGTGTGTTATAAATCTCAAGCAATATTTTATACGGTCTCTAAGTAATCTGGTCATATATGGTACAAAAGACTCCGTAAATATATTGAGACATGGGATTGTTCTACTAAAAAAAAAAAATCGAAGTCCCAACTAGCTAGTTATGCTAATGTAGAATACAAACCCTCACAAAATTTGATATCAATTCGCATACGTTTTACTTGGGAGGTATGCTAATTTCATGGCGATCACCAGAGCAAACATGAGTAATGTCGTCATGAGACCACTTTGAGTTAATCATTATATATGATGCTTGACAAGAATATGTTTGGCGAAGGTAAATGATTCAACAACATATTTAAGCAAATGTGAAAAAGGCAATGCAACATATATCACTCGAATTATAGAAGACCGAAGACCAAGTCAAACTGGTGTCACGGAAGATTAGGCTCAAATCGAAAGATACATGTTAAACTGAGGGATAATATTTTTCACGTATACTTTTCCCCCTAAGAACACTTGTCCCACTTGAGTTTCTTGATAAGATTTTTAATTAGGCCACCCGTAGTGGGGCGTTATTTTAAAAAAAAATTGAAAAAAAACCGCCTAAAAACGCCCCTCCCCCCATTACATGGGGCGTTTTTTTTTTAAATTCAAAAAATGGTTTCCGGCGTTTTAATTATAACGCTATGTACATATTTGCTTAACCAATCAATGTTGAGCATGGTCTGACAACTTTTGAGAACCCCCACTTTTGCATGTGTCCAAGTTTGACTAGCCAATCACCATCTCTTTGCTTTTTCTTTTTTTTTTGTTTAATGATTGGAAGGGGCATTATTAGGTATAATTCCCACTACACCACTTTCGCAATAACGCCCCATGCTGACTGGGATGACACGTGTCGAATAATGCCCCATGGTGGGGGCATTATTTTTCTCTACCACTACGCATGGTCTTAGACAACTTGATTGATTCTGGATTATCACTTAATGCATGTATCAAATGTCATGTATTGTATGTATGGAATGTCCGGTGAATAGATTCTGTTTCCTTTTTTCATATCAAGAGAAAATGGTCACTAAAAAAGAATACATATTTAGATTTGTTACTATTATGGTGTCCCCGACTTAACTTGAGTGTCGAAGTGTCTATGGGGCTTCACGCCCTTAGACCCTCTAACGAGTTTTATGTGTTTGCAAGCTGGTCGTGGATCATTAGTGAAAGGAGTGTCAATGACACACCTGTCAAGATGAATTTAAATCGAAAGAGTATCTCCTTCTTCACCCGATATCCATGGAGCATTTTCTCGAAACCCCAAGTAACAAAAAAATGTTTTAACAAATACACATCTCTCTCATGTTATATATAGCCTCCATTATATACAAATACAATGTATAGTAAATATATTTTATTTTTATTCAAATTCTGTTATTTTTACTTCCAAGTTTTATCTTATTATTAAGATTAATGTAAAGCACATTTTGTTTTTTCTTATAACTTGTTAAAAACACATTTTATAAAAAAAATGGCATGTCATTGTGACATACCCATTTTTATTCATGTCTTGACAAAAAAATAATAATTTATACAATGGAGTTGTGAGTAGTAATACACAAGTAATCGAAACACAAGCGTACATGTTATAAAAACTCATAGTTTTTTATGTTATATTTTATAAATTTACGTCGTTTACTCTTTTCATTATTTTAATAATACAGTGTAATGCTTTATAAAATATCAAATATACCTTTGCGACATGTTATCTAATGTTTCAATTAATTGATTTTTATGTTCTTTACCGTGACGAACTGGACCGACACCGTCTGAACAACTTCGGTAGCAGTACCAATATTGGTTTTTACGGTTTCCGGTATAAATTACATTGAAAATGAAGTTGTATTTACGAAAATCTTTTTTGTATCTTAAGTTTTAGCGAGTACAGATAGCATGACAGACCAAATTGATACCGTCCCAACAAGATCGACACAACACCAATTCCAACGAACAACATTTGTATCTGTATCGGTACTATGATTACTATCGGAATCGTTACTAATATTCGTTCGCACGTGTCATCGGTGTAGATATCTTTTTTGGCATATCACGATTTTGGTTTTTCAGTATTCTATTCGATTGCTATACCGAGTGCCGGTACCACACCGATACCGTGATAAGCCAAACCTATATAACCAAATTCACGCCGAAACATGCTAAAGAATTCAACTAGTACGTTAAAGAATTCTAACTAAACGAAGAATTACTATATATAACAATTTGGATATGTTGTTATGAACAATGTTTTGTTTTTTTCTTGTAGTGTTTTCTTTAAGGCGGTTACGTTTTTAGTCCCTCAAGTTTGTATGATTTACTTTTAGCCCTTGAAGTTTTGCGTTTTTTATCTTTAAGTTAAATCTTTCTCAGTATAGATTCGAGTTTGTCTACTTTTTACGCTTTCATAATATAAGTTCATATTTGTCTTTGTCTGCATTCTACGTCATGTAACGGTATAAATTCACGTTTTTGTTTTACGATATTTTCTGGTTTTAGTTATCGTTTACCGTTTGATTACTACTTAGCACGCACGGGCTTAAACACTAGTTTGATACATCCAAATTAACCATCATCATCATACTCACATCATTCAGTTATCAGATCTTAAACAGCTACACACCGATTGTTTGTTGCAGTTGATCTATCTCAGATCTCGACCGGATTCAACTTCATTCACCTTCGTGCTGCCCTAATCTGGATCTGATCGAGTTCTCTCGTGGTTCCCAAACGGTCCCGATCATGAATCCTTTTTCGTCTGGAACTCGGCTAAGGTCAGTTGCTTTTTCTTATGTAATTTCATCGATCGATCGATTTTGACCTAATTAATTGAATGTTATTTTGCGATTGTTCACTCGTTTTAAGTATATGAAATTGTTCATGTTAGTATCGTAATTGAACTGTGTGTTTGTACACTGTAATGACCGATACTTGTAGAACATGTTGCTTTTGTCTTGTTTGATCGACTTTGACCTAATTCGGATACCTGTGATCTCGAGTTCGTTCTCAAATGAATGTTATTGTGCGATTGTTCACTTGTTGAGTATCTGAAATTGTTTTAGTATCGTAATTGAACTGTGTGTTCGTACACTATAATGACCTATACTTGTAGAACATGTTGCTTTTGTCTTGTTTGATCGACTTTGACCTAATTCGGATACCTGTGATCTCGAGTTCGTTCTCAATTGAATGTTATTGTGCGATTGTTCACTTGTTGAGTATCTGAAATTGTTCATGTTAGTATCGTGATTGAACTGTGTGTTCGTACACTGTAATGACCGATACTTGTAGAACATGTTACTTTTGTGTTGTTTGATCGATTTTGACGTAATTCGGATACCTGTGATCTCGAGTTCGTTCTCAAATGAATGTTATTGTGCGATTGTTCACTTTTTGAGTATCTGAAATTGTTTTAGTATCGTAATTGAACCGTGTGTTCGTACACTATAATGACCTATACTTGTAGAACATGTTGCTTTTGTCTTGTTTGATCGATTTTGACCTAATTCTGATACCTGTGATATCGAGTTCGTTCTCAATTGAATGTTATTATGCGATTGTTCACTCATTGAGTATTTGATTTACTGTCGTAATTGGACTGTGTGTTCGTACACTATAATGATCTATTAGAATGTGTAGGTTTTTTAGATTATGATTGATGACGATACTAATGGTCTATTACTTGTAGAACATGTTGCTTTTGTAATGTAATTTGATCGATCGATTTTGACCTAATTTGGATAACTGTGATTTTGAGTTTCTTCTCGATTGAATTTTTCGCGTGCGATTGTTTACTGTTTGAGTATCTGAAACTGTTCATTTAGTGTCGTAATTGAACTGTGTGTTTGTACACTGTAATGATCTGTTAGAATGTTTAGGATTGTAAATTATGATTGATGATGATACTAATACTTGTAGAACATGCTGCTTTTGTTTTGTTATGTTTTATCAATTTTGACCTAATTCAGATAACTGTGATTTCGAGTTCGTTCTCAATTGAATGTTATTGTGCGATTGTTTACTGATTGAATATCTGTATTTGTTCATTTAGTGTCGTAATTGAACTGTGTGTTCGACACTGTAATGATCTGTTAGAATGCTTAGGTTTTTGAATTATGATTGATGACGATATCTATACTTGTAGAACATGTTGCTTTTGTTTTGTTTAATCGATTTTGACCTAATTTGGATAACTGTGATATCGAGTTCGTTCGCAGTTGAATGTTAGCGACAGCGTTCGATTGTTTACTGGTTGAGTATCTGTAATTGTTCATTTTACTGTCTTAATTGAACTGTGTGTTCGCACACTGTGATGATCTGTTAGAATGTTTAGGTTTTTTAGATTATGATTGATGACGATACTAATACTTGTTGAACATGTTGCTTTTGTTTTGTTTTATCGATTTTAACCTAATTCGGATAACTGTGATTTTGAGTTTGTTCTTGATTGAATGCTAGCGTGCGATTATTTACTGGTTGAGTATATGAAATTGTTTATTTTAGTGTTGTAATTGAATTGTAGAGGTATGAACTGTGTGTTTGACATTGTGATGATCTATTAGAATGTTTAGGATTAGGATTCTAAATTATGATCGATGATGATACCAATACTTGTAGAACATGTTGAGTGTAAGGTGTATTAATGAACTAAAATCATAGACCTAGAATCATCTCATTACTGCAATTCATTGGTTAAACAAAAGTGCAATTTACAGAATCAAACTAAGTGTGGTACAGTTTATAACCCTCAAGGCTGTAGAACCACTTAATAAACTATAATAGAAGATATTGGATGAATGCTAACGGATTACTAAGGATCATTATCAGTCTCACAGTTTTTATCAGGTTCTTTTGTGATGGAATGTAATGAATGCCTATAGAATACAACCATTATGCAGTCATTTGTAATTGACTAATCTCTATATATTGTAACCTAATCATTCAACAATGATCATTCAGTATTTCACCATCTAACAGCAAGAGCCAAGAGCTATCATAGTAGGGCTGCAATCGTAGGTAAAGGTTCCTAGGGGTCACGATTGTCATTTTTTTGTTAAGTTATTTATTTATTTTATTTATTATTAGTTGGATTGATGGTGTATCTTGAAGTATGGTTGATAAGAACGTATTGGAAATAATTGAATGCCAAAGAGCGTGTCTTGTCATTTGCATAACAGGCGTTGTGTTACAGCTACTTTTAGGTCATTAGGTGTAACGATACTGAAAAGGGTTGGGGTGTTACATTAGGTATGTCAGAAGTGGAACTGATGGAATTCGTATGTCATTGTTCATGGTTCTATTCTAGTTATGTGCTTGGTTTTAAAATGCGGGATGTGCATGATGCAATGCTGAAAACGCATCAAGTGTGCTGCAGTAGTATTACCATGCAACAGTGAAAACATTACATTTTTCTGATTTAGTTGTTTTTTCCTCATCTCATGCTTGTACTTATTTATAATTCCATTTTTTCCCTTGTATGTTATCGAGCTTAATTGGTTACACATTAAGTTTGTTTGGTATGATTTTATGTTCAAGTATATTTTTTGAATTATAAACGCATCGGAGCGCATCACGCATTTTAAAACCAAGGTCATGAGGATTTGCCAATGATCTCTAGATCAAGTGGTGGAAGACTTGCACACGCAGGCCCGGGGTTTTCGGAGCTGCATTCGTGTCCGCAGGACGTGCGGGCATGCACGAGTTCAATTAAATTCCAGTGCAAAAACTCATTTTTTGCACCCCCCCCCCTGCGCGCGGGTAGGACTTGTGGTAAAACATGTCATAAAGCTACAATAGAGTAGTAAAGACTTTACCTTATAAACAACCACTAACTTTGTTCACACACCGATGTGGGACAAAGTCTTTACCACCTTTTGAGACTTTCATTCACACACCCAACATATAAGTCCTTTGCTGCTAACTATTAGTTTTTGTTAAATATACATGTAAAATAGCATATATACAAGGGTAGTGGAGGCTAAACACTTATGGGATATATAAAATAAATTTTATAATCACTTTGCGCTTCGCGTACGAAAAGCTCACCGCTTTTGCGCTTCGCTTTAAAAAAAGCTTTTTTAGACCTCATCGCTTTTGTGCGCTTCCCGCTTTTTTAAACCAAGCTCCCACTTGGTGCAGAGTGAGGCATTGGTGGGCAATGATAGGAGACCCAGGGAAACCTGGGTTCGATCCTTGAGCCAAATGGGTTTTACCGGTAATTTCACCGTCGTGCCTATGGGCGGGTGGGTTACCGGGTTTTCCCCATAATTGGTGGTGGACTCGGGTTACTCTCGGAGTACTCCGTTTGGTCCAGTGGGTGCCCCGAGAGTGCTCGGGATTGATTCTGTTGGCCGTTCAAAAAAAAAAAAAAAACCAAGGTCATGAGTGAAATCTTGCTTACAGATTTTTTCTGTGGAGTTCCTAACCTTTCTTAAGATACTTGATTCATTGTTGATTTGTTGTAAATTTCTTACATGCTTTTGTCATACAATGATGCTACCATGGGGACATAATTTTTTGACTATTTGTTTGTTGCAGGGACATGATTCGGGCTATACGTGCCTGTAAAACAGCAGCAGAGGAACGTGCAGTTGTCAGAAAAGAGTGTGCTTCTATTCGTGCAGCAGTTAGTGATAATGACAATGATTATAGACACCGTAATTTGGCAAAGCTTATGTTTATTCACATGTTAGGATATCCCACACATTTTGGTCAAATGGAATGCCTCAAGTTAATTGCAGCTCCTGGATTTCCAGAGAAGAGAATAGGATATCTTGGACTTATGTTGCTTCTTGATGAAAGACAAGAAGTTTTAATGCTAGTCACCAATTCTTTAAAGCAGTATGCACCTACTTACCCTAATTCTTATATATCACTGTGGTGGTCGGTATGAAGGAATTAAAGAAGGAATGAAATGGTTCATTCTTTTATAATGGAAAAAAGCTGTTTGTTTTGTCTAATGGAATGGAAAAACTCTATTCCTTTCATTTTGCTATGTTTTTTTCCAGTTCCATGATGGAATATTGGAATGGAATGAAAACACATTACTACGTTTCTTATGTAATTATCAGTAACTACAAAATCTTTTTGTACTTTTAGTATTTTAATTAAAGGGATAATATATAGTATACACATGCCATATTAGACAATTGTAATAGTTTTGTTAGTATAGTGTTAGGAATGTAACATCGTGGTCTACAAATACCACCTCATTATGTAACCCTAATCACACAATCAATGTGTTTTATAAATCTGATTGGCCACCCAAGTCTAAATTCTTTTCATTAAGGCCGCTTAACTATTAAAACGGTCTTAGAGGCCACCCAAGTATCAGTTTGGTTTGTTTAGGCTGATTTCGGCAAATACTTGCCAAAAAGTTATAAAAGTGACGTGGGAGCCCTAATAACGTTATTACTCGTTATGGTGAAAATTAGTTATAAGTTGATGTTTTATTGTTATCTTATCTGATAGTTTTTTTTTCATCTTTTTGCTTGTTCAATTCCTTATTTTTGTGAGCTAAAATTTTGATATATTTGATCAAGTTATACACTAACAAGAACTAAAGTCATACACGTATTTACATATACTATGATAAATCAATATATAAAATTTTTATTTAATAGCATCATGCAAATTTTACTAAAAACATTAGAGAACATTTATAACTTCGGTTGCCAATTTAAAACTCATTCCTTTCTTAATTCATTTCAAGCAATACCTTGAATGACAATTCCACTGCTGTCGGTCCATCAAACATGATGATTCTATGCAATCACTCATTCGATCCCAATGCTCATTTCACTCCCTTCATTTGTCATTACATCCAACCAAACAGACCCCATGTTCTGGGCCTTCTGGCAGCTAAATGCTCATCTTATAGGCGTGAATTTGTGTTTTTTCTAAAAGGATATCCAGTGATTTTTTTGTCATTTTGCAGAGATCTTAACCATACCAACCAGTATATTGTGGGACTTGCTCTCTGTGCTTTGGGCAACATATCTTCTGCTGAAATGGCCCGTGATCTTGCACCTGAAGTCGAAAGACTGCTGCAATTTCGAGATCCAAATGTCCGGAAAAAAGTAAGTTAATGAAAATGGGTTTATAGTGATTCCATACCTTAAAAAGGTTGTCCAGAAATATCTTGTTGAATAACACTGCAATATTGCTATTCATTTTATACCTGTTTTCTTGGCCTTTATATAATAAACCAAAATATTCGTGACATCATAATTTTTTTAAAATTTAAACTCAACTATGTTTGAGTCAATTTTGATGGATGATGACTTATTCTATTAATTTCAATTACATTGTTCAGTTTGTCCCTTTGTAACTTTATTTGATTTCTGTTTTGACTCCGTTAAGAGTCTTTCTTACCTAAGTTTTCATCATGTACAGGCAGCGTTATGCTCTATAAGGATAATAAAAAAGGTCCCTGATCTTGCAGAGAATTTCGTAAACCCTGTTGCTTCCTTACTCAAAGAAAAGCATCATGGAGTTCTTTTAACTGCAATCCAGCTTTGTGCAGATTTGTGTATGATCAGTGAGGAGGCCCTTGAATATTTTAGGAAGGTATGTTGACCTTCTTTGTTTGATATCTTTTTACCCGAGTATATACCAGACAGCCTACAATCATTATACATTTATACCTATCTGGCTATCTGAACACATCAAGCGGTAGTACATAGTATTAACTATTAAGAGGGTGTTTGGATGTGTGCCTTGAGGGTTAACCATATGATATTTAATAATCATAATTAGGTAACCAGATTTAATACAAAAGGCTGTAGGAGATAGTCATTAGATATGTTTTGCCGCTTGACGTTGTAATGATTAGATAATCAGATGTTAAAGAGTGTTTGGAAAGTCTATTAGTTACGGAATTAATAGATAAAATGACCAAAAAGACATCATTGTGAAATAAGGGGTGGTAAAAGTCTCTCAAAATTAGGTTAAAAATGGGTGAATAGATGATTTTAATTTTGGTTGGATAATTACAAATTAATTTTGTTGCAGATGATATGAAACACATTATCCAAAACTATTTGACTCCAAAGTAATCAGATATTCAAAAGCAGGATCCAAACGTCCCCCGTCTTCTTAAGCATGCAACATTGTTAATTAGGAGAAACTAAAATTTTGACCGGTGTCACGCGCTGTGGCGGCAGAGTCGCGTTTCTGACTTCGTTACACGTGTAATGATGATGACATTAACGTGTGGTGCGCGCACGTGACGTTACGTTACACATTTTTTACTTTGTTACACACGTTACGTTCGTTACATTAACATCATTAGACAGAGATAAAAAAGAGTATGTCTCAGACGTTGCGGTGTAAAGTCGTAAAAGTAATTTAGACACTAACGTGGTTAGGCATAGATAAAAAAAGTATAATCATGTGTCGTTGCGGTGTAATTTAAACAAAAGGAGGTGTCAAGTTATTAAGCAGAAAAGGTTGGAAAGTTGTCAATTACCAAAAGTTAGAAGTGAATATGTAACTTAAAGATGGGGGTTAATAGTGTTTCATGTCAAAAGTTTGAGGGTTAATAGTGAATGTTGTCAAAAGTTTGACGGTTAATAGTGAATGTGCCTCATGTCAAAAGACTTGAGAATCAGCAACAACATGACTAACACGTTTATCAATACTAAGTTTGTTTACAACCAGAAGTAATGTAATTCTAAACATTCAGTTTATTCTAGAGATTGAGGAAGACCAAAACTAGATTTGCGCGCCACATCTAAGATAAAACTTCAATATAGCCAACCTCATAAAAACTTAGTTTTCTTCCTTTCTTTTGTATCTTTCCTTGATTTTTAATGCATATCTGTCTAGCTATACAAATGCAATGTGATTTAAAGTGCCCTAAATCCTCCTTTGATGTAGAAATGCACAGAGGGACTGGTAAAAGTTCTGAAGGATGCAGTGAACAGTCCATATGCTCCTGAATATGACATTTCTGGAATTTCAGATCCTTTTCTGCAAATAAGATTGCTGCGTATTTTACGCATCTTAGGCCATGGAGATGCCGATGCTAGTGATTTGATGAATGATATCCTTGCTCAGGTCAGGTTTCGTCTTTTATGTCTTATTATGATAAGTCATGATGTCTAATATAGAGTAGAGGTGGCACATTTGACCCATTTGTCTAAAATGGACTGATTTGGGTAGTAGTTTATCTAATATTCTAATATCTACACTGTGTTAAGTGTGTAAACACATACATATGATATTTATCAAAATTAACTTGAACAGATTTGGGCCGAATGGGTCCAACGGTACGATTGTATGAAAGTCACCCAAAATGTTTTTGTTAAGAGTAATGTATACGGATGGTCCCTGTGATTTACCAAAATTTTGGATTTGGTTCCTAGTTTTCCAAAAGTACATAGATGATCCCTGTGGTTTGCATTTTGTAACACATTTAGTCCCTAACTTTTTGAAAAAGTACATGAATGGTCCCTGTGGTTTGCACTTTGTAACACCTTTGTAACACATTTGTAGCACATATAGTCCCCAACTTGGACATGCTAAAACCTTTATATAATTTTTCTGGGGACTAAATGTGTTACAAAGTGCAAATCACAGGGACCATCCGTGTACTTTTGGAAGGTTCGGGAGAATCGGGGACCAAATCCAAAAGGTTGGTAAACCACAAGGACCATCCATGTACTTTACTCTTTTGTTAAATATCTACCAAATCACTTTCTTATTATTATTATTTTTTATTATTTTAACAATTTAGTTTCTTTAATAGATCAATTTATTGATGGAAGTTAAATAGATAATTTATTATTAGGGTGGTGTTTTCATGAATGATGCCTTGCTCAAGCTAGCTTCTGTTTTTTGTGATATCTTGATAACTTCTCAGTTCTCATGATAACTTAATGGTGGCAATTTTAACCTGTATGCCTAAAAATTTGTTAGTTTGGGTTGTATTGAATTCTATAGTGGGTTAGATGAGTAATTTGTATTTGTAAAACTTTGCTAAATAAAAATGGAAATTGGTCAATTGTGTCAAACAGTTCAAAACTCACTTAAAGTGTTTCTAAGTGTTTAAACCCCCTAAATTAAAAAAAAAAAAAAAATTATTGTTGAGTAAATTACTTTTTGAGTCACTATGTTTTAGTGGTTTTAATCACTTGAATCCAAAATCAAAAAGTTTAACGTTCTGAGTCCCTAACAGGTCATTTTATAACGTTTTGAGTCCAATTTTTAACACTTGTACTTTTGATTTTGGACTCAAGTGGTTAAAATCACTAAAACATAGGGACTCAAAACGTAGAGCGGTTAGGGACTCAGAGCGTTAAACTTTTTGATTTTGGACTCAAGTGGTTAAAACCACTAAAACACAGGGACTCAAAAAGTAATTTACTCTTTATTGTTTTTAAGGGATGATAAATTTTTTCTATAAAGGTAACTCAATTAATGAAGCTACAATATGTACGTAGCTTCTTTTTTACCAATTTTGGCCAAAAACTTCAAATTTTGGTAAGACAAGAATACTTTTGGTGAGGCGTCTACATGTTATTAAGTTAAACGTTTGTCCTTTCACTACATGTTAAAGTAAAAAATTGTTGTCTTTTAATTTACATCAATCAGCATGTTTTTAGCCGAAGTTTGTATTGATGAAACCAAATAAATACTTAAGTGTCCTATAAAGTAGTTTTTAACTTTAAATATGAGTGGTCTTGATGGAATAAAGTGAATACTTGAGTGACATCCACATACATTATCCCTTATTTTAACAATATAGTTTTTATGATCTTACCTAACATATTTTTTATTTGTTAAATTCTAAACATGGGTGTGATGAATTTTCAACAGTTATAAAATATAAGTACTAATTCGTAGAAGGGTATATATGGTTTGCTTAGTGCTTACTATGCTTCTCTTACTTGAATTCACTGTCTAGGTGGCAACAAAAACCGAATCCAATAAAAACGCAGGAAATGCCATCCTTTATGAATGCGTCGAAACTATTATGAGTATTGAAGATAGTGGTGGCTTGCGTGTTCTTGCAATCAATATATTGGGGCGGTTCTTGTCAAACCGTGACAACAATATCAGGTGTAGTGTCTTTATCTCCATATTATTAAGTATTATATCTATATGAAGAACAAGGGCCATTATTTATTTTTGTTTAGTCTTTATATGGAGGCACACTTTTTTGGTCGAGTCACATGAAGATTTAAATATTTTCAAATCTGAAATATAAAAAACTGAAAATTTGTTATAGTAAATGATTTACATGAGTGATTACTTAGAGTATATGAATGCCTAACGTCTACATATCCCTTTGTGCTACCATAATGAAAAGGCCCAAAGTCAACTTTGTCTGTTGACTTTTAGTTCAGTACTGTAAACTTTTTCAGTCTTACATGGCAGATATGTTGCGTTGAACATGCTGATGAAAGCAATATCAGTAGATGGTCAAGCCGTGCAGAGACATCGTGCAACAATCTTAGAATGCGTTAAGGTAATCTTATAATCTATAAATAAAAAGTATATTTATAACAGTCTGATAGTTTTCTGCACAATAAAAGCTATTTATATTCGAGCTAAATCTGTATCTCAGAAAGTGCCCTTTTAAATAAATCCAGGATTCAGATGCTTCAATTCGTAAAAGAGCCCTTGAACTTGTGTCTCTTCTGGTCAATGAGAGCAATGTAAAGCCTTTGACCAAGGAGTTAATTGACTATCTAGAAGTAAGTGATAATGACTTCAAGGGAGATCTTACTGTCAAAATTTGCTCCATTGTGGAAAAGTAAGTTTTAAATTCAATTTTTGTAAGTTTATCGTCTTTTATCAAATTATTGTTATTATTATTATTATTATTGTTGTTGTTGTTGTTATATCCATGGTTTGTTGTAAGAACTTAAAATCACTACATATACTTGATAAGTTATTTTAATATTTAAAAGTTATCTTATGCGTGCTAAATGATAATCTGTTCTTCTAGGCTTTCCCCAGAGAAAATTTGGTACATTGATCAGATGCTCAAGGTTCTTTGTGAGGTATGCACTTTTGTAGTAGGTTTCCCAACTGATAATATTTTCCCCCTTATTTCATTCTGAAATTTTGATTTGTCAAATGCTCGTGTTTCTAGTTTGCCTAGTCTTGGTATGCCAAGTCTAGTTGGTGTGTCCCATCTGGCACACCCTTGTAATTATTTGTTTATTTATAAAATTCACCGGGGTAACCCTTTACCAAAAAAAAAAAAAAAAGTTAAACAAAGGCAACTGTGTGTATATATAGGGGAGGGGTTATCTTGAGAACACTAAATATTGCGAGAACCGTGAGAACGAATGAAAAAACCAATCAGAATCATTTTTTTTTAATTTAAACCTCATTATAATTAAAATACAACATTAAAAAAGAATTTACTCTTTAAATAATTCATCTCTTCTCTCAAAATCACTCTTAATAATTTTTTACACATGTGTAAATACAACAAATTTACACGTGTAAATGGCAAACTTACACATGTGTAAATTTTCTTTATATACGAATACATGTAAAATTAAACGTGTAAATATAATTTCTAATATTGCATTTGAATAATAATGATAAGTGTAACTTTTTTTTTGAAGTTAAATTGTTTTTTACCAAGTTCTTGTGGTTTTTTCATTCGTTCTCACGGTTCTCGCTATATTTAGCGTTCTCAAAATAACCCTACCCTATACATTGCTGGGTTTACTCGGGTTTGTTCACGGTCACGGGTCAGGTGGTGAGTTGTCGCATGAAATAATAAGGTTCAAGTGATCACGTATGGATGCATGGCTGGAACTTGAATAAGCACATGTGTTTTATGTTTTAGATTTTGGTTTATTTATTAGTCTAGTTGAAAAGTCTTGGTATTTGGTTTGACCGATTTCCATGCTAGTTTACGTTGAAGTTGCATGTGGGGTAAAAGCATGTGTCATATTTGTACCGAGTCTCTAGGTAGAAATGGTCAGTAGTGTACGATAATATTTGCTAATTAGTTGCGTCCACGTAATCTTTGTAAGGCTATATTAGTCTCAATGATATGAATAAATTGTACCCATCTTTTGATTATTGAAATAGCAGTTTTTCTTTGTTCATACTCGTGAGTTTGAGTGTGAGTGTGGGGCTTGAACCAACATTTGGTATCAGAGCCTAGGGCACGAGAAGCGGTTTGAAGATCGGAGGAAGCTATGTTTTCAAAAGCGCAAAAAGCGCGCGCCTAGGCGCAGCGAGCACCCATAGCGCCTGGTGGTAGCCTAGGCGCAAAAATGGAATTTTTTTTGAAAAAACGGTGCCGAGGCGCAAAAGCACAAATGACCATTAAAAACGAAACCGAGTGCGTGCAAAAACCTCCCCACACGGGCCCGGGTTTTCGAAGCTGCATTCGTGTTCGCAGGACGTGCGGGCACGCACGAGTTCAACCAAATTCCAGCTAAGAAACTAATTTTTGCAACCCCCCTCCGCGCGGGTAGGACTTGTTGTAAAACATGTCATAAAGCTACAATGGAGTAGTAAAGGCTTTACCTTATAAACAACCACTCACTTTGTTCCCACACCAATGTGGTACAAAGTATTTAACCACCTTTTGAGACTTTTATTCACACACCCAAAACTTACAACATATAAGTCCTTAACTTTTGCTACTAACTATTAGCTACATGATCTTAAATGACATATATAATAGTTTTTTTTTTAATTTTATATGTGGAATCTTATTTATTTTCAAAGCATAACATATTTTTTATATTTTTTTCTCTATGTACTTTCCGTGAATCATGGTCAAATATTGGATTGCACCAACTTTGACTTTTATATAATCTTTGATGTATGTTTGGATTAGAACTAATTTTTCATTTGCTTAATGAAATACTCAAGTTGTGTACTAATTTTTAACAGGCTGGAAACTATGTAAAAGATGAAGTTTGGCATGCTCTAATTGTTGTAATAACCAATGCATCTAACCTCCATGGATATACAGTTAGAGCACTCTACAGAGCAATCCAAACATCAGGTGATCAGGTACCATGAATTCCCTCTTAACGTCTTTGTTTATTTTGTTTATGATAATGAAAACAAATGAATCTAAGCAAATGGTTTGATATTAATTATAAAGTAAATATAGTAATATTTATAATATGTTGTAGTTTATTTTACTTTTACTTTTAGGCTTATAAAAGTTATAACAATTATAAATGAAGAGTAAAGTACACGAATGGTTCTTATGTTATGATTAACCAAAATTTTGGATTTGGTCCCTAGCTTTTCGAAAGTACACGGATGGTCCCTGTGCTTTGCATTTTTTAACGCATTTAGTTCCCAGCTAACAAATCTAAAGGTTTTAACATGTCAAGTTAGGGGCTAAATGCGTTAGAAAGTGCAAACCACAAGGACCATCCATGTACTTTTGACAAAAGTTGGGGACTAAATGCGTTACAAAGTGCAAACCACAGGGACCCATCCGTGTACTTTTGGAAAGCTAGTGACCAAATCCAAAATTTTGGTTAACCACAGGGACCATCCGTGTACTATACTCGTAAATAGAGTTAAATGCCCGGATAGTCCCTGTGGTTTGCTCTTTTTTCACCTGTAGTCCCTAACTTTCTAAAATTACAGCTATAGTCCCCAACTTTTCAATTTTCGTTCCCGGATAGTCCCTGTGCCTAACATCAGTTAGTTTTCTCAGTTAAAAGGGTGTGAAATGACAAAAATACCCTTTCATTAAAAAGAGCAAACCATAGGGACTATCCAGGCATTTAATAAATAAATAAAAAATCTAATTAATTAAGTGGGGCCCACAACCTACCCCACCCCCGCCCTACCCCCTGTAATCATCTTCTTCACCACATCATCACCACCCCCACACCCATCACCGGCCAACCTTCATCACTGGCCATCTTCCTTTTTCCGGTGATTTGTGCAAGCTTCATCACCCCTCCACTTCTGCCCCACCTCCCACCTTCCCACCTTCATTTGTTTCGGTTCTTTTAAAAACCTCCAGCAAAACATCCCAACCTTTTACAAAACTCCATTGAAAAACGAAGACAATGATACCGGTTTATGAGATCATACAAATTCGTGTGAAAGTGGGGCTGAGGGTGCGACATAGTTGCCTGATTATGGTGACGGGTCGGTCGCCGGATGATGTCCCGATCTGAAACAACACCGGTGAAGGAAAACGGTTGTGGTGGTTTCCCGGTGACGGAAAACGACTGAGACGATGGATCCAGGTCGGTGCATCACGTTGACGTCATCGATTGATTTGAGTAATAGCTACACAAAGTTATTCCTCAGAGGTGTGGAGATGACTCGTCCAGATCTGTTAACTCCAGAATATGATGGTGTTTGCACTAATTGATGACCTGTCGATCTTCTCCGGATTCAACATTATCTAAAATGTTTATAGTTGTGGTGAAGGCTGAGGTTGGGTATGGTGGTGGTTATGGTGTTGGTTTGATTGATGCAGACAAAGAAAGAAAAAGAAAGATGAGAGAGATGGGAGAAGGGGTGGGGGTAGAGAAAAGGTGGGTCCATTTTAAAAAAAAAAGTATTATAATTGGTATATTGTTTTAATTATTTTCATTGAAGTAAGGGCAATTTCGTCATTTCACATCCATTTAACACCAAAAACTAACCTCCATCTGCTTCAGGGACTATCCGGGAACGAAAATTGAAAAGTTGGGGACTATAGCTGTAATTTTAGAAAGTTAGGGACTAAAGGTGAAAAAAGAGCAAACCACAGGGACTATCCGGGCACTTTTCTCTCGTAAATATAAAAAGTTTAAATACAATATTCATCATTGAATCATGTTGATAATGCATTTTTTATACCATATCCATCATTGAATCATGTTGATAGTGTATTTTTTTTAAATAGTTATACTTTTTATAATCAAAATGGTTAAACTGAAAATATAGATCTTTGGTTTGGCGAATAGTGTTACACTAAAATTGGTGTTAAATGGTGCGCTGAATAGTGTAGCACCAATAATTTACACCGTTTAGGTGTTTTGATGCATACATTGGAGATGGTCTTAATAAGCTTGTCTGTTTGGTCTAGTCTCATCTTTTAGTTTACTTTTGTTTCCCATATTCACATGGTATTAATGTACATATTATTTGCCTGATCTAAACAGGAAGCAGTTGTTAGGGTTGCAGTATGGTGCATAGGAGAATACGGTGACTTGTTGGTAAACAATATAGGAATGCTTGATCTTGAGGAACCTATGACTGTGAGTTTGCTTCTTCGTAATTGAATTAATCTACATTACTATTCTTGATTTGCTTCATTTAGCTCCAAATCACCCAAAATGCCCCCAAACAGTGTATGCATGCACATGGTCAGGTTCTGAATTTTGATTTTTCTGCATATGTTTAATAAGTGGTGGCAAAGCAGGTGGGTGGGTCCGATGGGTTAAATGGTGAATTAAAATGGAGTCTAGTCAAAACAGGAAGTTTTATATTATGGGTCAAATGGTCATGCCAACTCTCAAACACCTTTTTTTTTTTTTAATTAGGATTTAATGATTTATAAACAATTATCAGTTAATGTGTGAAACATGATTATGAAACTATATTATTATAGTAACAATTTAAACTTTCTTTAATAAAGAGATTTTGAAGGTTCCATGCATCTGAATACATCTGGAATGATCATTACCCCATTTAATTCATCTGCTTTTTAGTTAAATCTTTTAGCTTAACCTAGCTGGCCCGTTAGAGATGAGACCTAACCGAATTCAGCCCATTTGTCTATAAATGGGCCAGAATTGCTACTTCTAAATCATCATTGTCCATTAAATCATATCATATATTTTTATAATGAGTAAGTTTCACTGTTTCAGTATCTCACTCTGTCTAAATCTATGTTTAATTTGAGTTTTTCGGCACAGGTAACTGAGAACGATGCAGTGGATGCTATAGAGGTTGCTAGTAAACGCCATGCATCTGATCTTACCACTAGGTCAATGTGTTTGGTTGCTTTGTTGAAGCTGTCTTCACGTGTCCCTTCTTGTTCACAGTAAGACATTATTTATTTATTTATTTTTTTGAAAACAATAGGTTTTGGTAGAGGAGTTAACTTTTAGCATTTACTTTAACATGTGCTGAGTTGGGATGTACTTTATCATGAACGGGTGAAATTAAAAAAAAAACTTAGCTAAATAGCAATCGGGAAAATCGGTCAAAACTCAAAAGTCGATCGAATTGTTTTAAAGTGCTTAATACCTTCTAAATCATTTTATTCAAGGACGTTGGATTATTATTCGAACAATATAGTTTTTAAATCTTTTTAAACACATTAGTTATTTACAAGATGTAAGAAAAGAGACAACAAATAGTGTTGATGGGTCACCCTACCCAACTTGACGTGTTTGTAGTAATATGAAAAGAAACTATTTTTAGCCCAAACTTGTTTTGACCAATTAGGCAAGCCACTCGACCCGTTCATTATTTAACCTTCAGGTTTCGGTTAACTAGCTTTACTCAAGCTTCAATACGAACTGACATGAGGGTCCGGGCTGGAAATTGAATGTTCATTAAAACCCATATATACTATGTTAAAAAGCCACTTGCCCCATTAAGTGTGTTGGTCTGATCTTCTATGGGCAAATGTTGTTACTTATTAATGTGTCATAGTGTTGGAATATTTATTAATATAACACTTTAGGGCACTTATAATATACTGATATCATAATTGTTCATTTTAGGAGAATAAAAGACATTGTCACTCAATTTAAAGGAAGTCATCTGCTTGAACTGCAGCAGAGATCACTTGAGTTTGATTCCATAATTGAAAAGCACCAAAATTTAAGGTATGAAACACCTTCTATTAATTGCTTTGGCATCTGCTTGATACACAAATGTATTTTAGAATAGTTAATCACTTAAAAGGTAACCGGCTTCTTTTCCAAGAAAAAACCATAAACTTCCATTCTTGATAAAAACCAATGTTTTGAAAACCGGACTGGCCGGTCGGGCCGGGAATCGGGGGTCTGACATGTCCGGTTCGCCCTATTAGACCTGTTTTGAGTCGAGCGACGTGGAACCGGCGATTGAACCGGATTTTTTAGTGGTGGAACCGGATTTATATTAAAAGATCTCAATTTTACCCTATATATTTTTATAATATTTGCATCACCCGTTTTTTACATCCCGTCCGACCGGCCCGACCAGTGGTAAGGAGACTGGTTCGACGTCCGGTCCGGTTCTCAAAATATTGATAAAAACCTTCCAAACTTTTAAAAAAGTTGATTTCATGTATTAGTACAATAATAATGACCAAGTTTGACTTTTCTGACATGGTGTTGTCATGTTTGTAACTTTGACCAAGGTGACCTTTTTTCTTCTTCTGACTTATCACCTGGAATTTTGGCTAATATCTAGGAGGCTGTATTGAATCAAGTTTTTTGATGGTTATGTTGGCCTAAAAACTACCTTTACATGCAATTTTCTCTTTTAAATATCCTTATCAGAATCTTTATGTGATTCGCAGCTAATATTTATCTTATCTTATTTATTTATTTTAATCAATTTGAAGGTCTGCACTGGTTGAAAGGATGCCTGTTCTTGATGAAGCCACCTACAGTGGAAGGAGGGCTGGTTCTCTGCCAGCTGTCGCTTCCACCTCACAAGGCAATCCACTTCAGCTTCCAAACGGTGTTCCCAAAACCGTTGATGCCCCTTTATTAGACTTGCTTGATTTAAGTGTGGATGAACCTGCGCCACCCACCTCTTCAAGTGCAAATTTCCTTCAGGACCTCCTTGGTGATGATATATTGTCATCTTCATCACAATCAGGTTAAATTCAATACTTGTGAAACTACTTTTCGGTTGATGCAATGGTTATCTGCTAAAAGGTGCCAAATGGGCCGGTTAGGTAACTGGACAAAACGTGTAATTCTGGTATGGGGCGGGTCAACCTGAAACACTTTTTGTCCAGGAGATTAGTTTTTTATATATAACTAGAATTAAGCACCCTCGCGTTGCGGCGGGGGCTTAAAACCATGCCAAATAGCACCAATGCCACACCACCGCCAAGTGCCAACGACCACCAACACTGAAGTTGAAGTTGCGGCGTGTTAATGCGAATAAATTAGACCGAAACGTAAAACATATAAAAAACAACTAAGTCGATCTAGGATCTACGAGTTGCGACGAACTTGTCAAATGGGGAAAAAGTAGACGTAACGACGTTGAACCACACGCACGTTGCGCCGTTTAACTCGCAAAATTTAGTACGAAACATAAAACGAAAATTTGCTAAAGATGAAAAGTATATAGGACCAAAGTTGAAAGTAAAAAAGTTGTGAGGTTAAATTGTAAAAGATGAAAAGTTTTGGGTTAAAACTAAAAAAAAAACAATTTTGTGAGGTTAAAGTTGCAAGAAATGGAAAGCTTTGGGTTAAAGTAAAAATTCAAATCTTCTTTTTAAACCACCCTTAGCATGTGGAACAACACCCTCATGCATACAAAAGTTACTAATTAAGAGTATGCAAATTAGTCCATTAAATTATATAAATAATCAGTGTTAACTATACTTTTTTAATAAATTGATTTGGGAAGTTTTATGCATTAAAAATACACCATCTTAACCCATTTAATATGTAATCGAACCCATACTAATAGTAATTGCTGACTCAAACCAAAACGCCAACTTAATGGCTCTGTTGTGTGAACCTGGCCAGTCTTATAGCGACTTGGTGACCTGGTCCACGTTTTAGAACACTTATCTATGCATGAAAATAGCATTAACTTGTTACTAATTTTACAATTTTACTTTTTTATCATTTCAGGTACAATACAGACACAAAAAAGTGGGACCAATGTTCTGCTGGATCTTTTGTCAACTGGGTCACCTCCTGCTCAAAACGGGTCATTTACAGCTGATATATTATCCATTAGTGAAGATAATAATAAAACCACAGTCAATGCTTTAAATGGGCTTTCATCACCTGTGGTAACATCGGCACAAAGATCACATACATCACCTGTTATGGATCTGTTAGATGGATTCGGTCCTAACCCTACATTGCCTAGTAAGTATTATCTTGTATATGTTTTGCATTGATAACGTTTATTTTTTTTATTCCTTTATTCAGTGAAACAGAATGTTGTAAATAATTGATCTTTTTTACTTGCTATGGAAGGGATAAATATGCTAATTCTAGTGTTTTATAATCGTAAATATGATATTATTGAATTTGGACGTGTAAATGCGAAACTTAAAACTTTCAAAAGAGCCTGCATGAAATTAATCCTTAGTAGTTTATAAACTTAAAATAACATTCTTTATTTTCCAAAGATGACTAAATAAAGCGATCTTTTTATCACAGTCCTAATTTGTGTATTGGCACTTAAACTAATCCTAAACTTTTTTTATTAACTAATTTGTGTACATTGGCACTTAAATTAATCCTAAACTTTTTTATTAACTTGAACTTAAATTACGCATATTTACGTTTGGTATGAAAAGCAAATAAAACACAATTATTAATAAAGTATAACTACTTGTTCCATTCGATTTGAACCAAACGCTTGATGTTTAAGTTCTCTTCAAATCATTGGGATATTTTTAACCATTAATCTATGTGAACAGAAGACAACGGTCCTACTTTTCCGCCATTAGTTGCATTTGAGAACAGTTCATTAAGCCTAATTTTCAAATTCTCTAAGCAACCTGGAAGCCCGCAAATAACCCAAATCGAGGCCAGTTTTACAAATAAGTCCTCCGAGGTGTATACAGATTTCATCTTCCAGGCAGCAGTACCAAAGGTAACAAGTATTTACGTGAAATCTACATATTAGTTTAAATTTTCTATACATTTATAGTCGAACTTTCTTAATGTTTTTAACTTTATATGCTTAAAATGTCACCATGCTTTTTCATTTGTCCTGTTTTAGTGATTTTACTTTTTTTGTACCGACTCGTTAAAAGATGGTTTGTGTACCGTCTGGGTCATTTTGCAATCCGTAAGCTTAACCTTTCTATATACAAATATCTAACGCTTATCCATGAGCTTAACATTTTAATATAAAAATGATCATTTCTGACATGCTGTATTTGGGAATTTATTTGCATCTTGATTTGTATTTGCTGATATGCTGTATTTTTCATTCCACAGTTTCTTCAGTTGCATTTAGAGCCTGCTAGCAGTAATACGCTTCCTGGAAATGGCAACGGGTCAATAACACAGAAATTACGGGTTACCAACAATCAACATGGCAAGGTATTCACTTGCACTTGTTTATATTCAATATATAAAAGTACAATATTCTTGTTCTATGTTCTACATATTCAGCAATTTCCCATTTTGAACATCCTAGGTTTTATGCTTTAGTGTGTCCCAATTTCATTTTCAAATTACATACTCATCTTTCTCCGTATTTACGGGGCCCACAAAATTCACAAAAGCCTTTGAGCGTTTGAATAACCTTCAGCTGACTTTCAACTCGTCCCTGTTATATTAACCTTTTATTTTTTTTTAATTCTAACCCGTTGGATATAAAAATATAAAACAAAATGATGACCTTTTTAGGTAAATTTGTCGAATTGAACATATGTCATGTTGCCATCACCGTATTTCTTTTTTTAAAGAGTAAAATGCCATTTTAGTCCCTGAGGTTTGGCCAGTTTTGCGACTTTCGTCCAAAGGTTTGTTTTAACGTTATTTTACTAATTTTAACGTATGTGTGGGCGCTTGCGGTATGCTCATATAATGTATATATGTGTGGGCGCTCGGGGGGCAAAAGTGAAAGTGCACTAATTTTAACGTTATTTTACTAATTTCGTGAAAATAACGTTAAAAGAGGGGGACGGTTAATCATGCATCATGTGGTGGCGTTGATAGCCAAAAGACAAGGGGGTGCATGCACTAATCGGCGTTTGTCTCAATTGCTGAGTGTTATGTGCCTTATGTCCAAGGCTTGATGCAAAACCACAATTGAGCCGGGGGTCTCATTGGAAGCAGCCTCTCTATTCCTACAAGGTAGAGGTAAGGCTGTCTACATCTCACCCTCCTCAGACCCTACCTTAGCTTTGCTATTGGTGGGATATACTGAGTATGATGATGATGATGATGTCCAAAGGTTTGTTTTTCCGCATCTGAATCCAAAAGGTTTGAAATCTTGCCATTTTTATCCTTCTTGTTAACTCCATCCATTTTTCTCCGTTAAGTCAGGGGTATTTTTGTCTTTTTTCTCCGTTAAGGGTTTTATGAATACTTGTACATTATGTTAAATTGTTGTACATGAAGTGAAAAAGACCGAATTGCCCTTTAAGTTAACAAAAAGACGGAAATACCCGAAATCCCGAATTGCCAATTTAAAATCATTTTTATAATATCACTGTAGTGTGTATAATAAAGTCTATGCTACCATTTATTGTCATTTCACATGATTTTCTTTATGAATATGTAAAGTGATATAAACAATATATTCCCATTTTCACCAGAAATCGCTTGTCATGCGCATTCGCATAAGCTACAAGTTGAATAACAAAGATATGTTGGAGGAAGGGCAAATAAGTAATTTTCCTCGCGACTTGTGAAGACTGTGCATGAGCTGGTAGCATTTAGTGCAATTTTTGGTTCAGTGCTATTATTGTTGTTTTCCCTTTTTCATATATTTGGAGTTCTAGGCTATAGCGGGTTTGGAGTATCGAGTTGAGAACATGAGCTTTGATCGCGCTGTTCACTTTCGAAAGCTGGTTTTGTATATTATTGACAAATATGTTCTTGTATGCAGTTTGTGAGAATCAAATTTTGCCATCATAGGCATTGATTGTTCATTGAGTACTACACTTGTGTAGTGATTTGTATTGCATCAAAATGCAATTGAATTTAATGTTGTCATTATATAAATGAACTATATATAATATTTTTTGAGTTAACTGTCATTTTCGTCCCTGAGTTTTATTCAATTATGTCTGTTCAAGCCAGATTTCAATTTTGTATCATTTCCGTCCCTAACATTCTTGAAACATGTTAGTTTCATCCAAACTGTTAAAATTTGCCATTTAACGAAGGGTAAAAGCGTCATTTTCCTTTTTTTTTGTTTCCTTTTATACACCATTTTACTTTTTTTATTTTATTTTCCATTTAATAGGGTTTAATAAAGGGAAAATAAAAAAAGGAAAATGATTGTTTTACCCTTTATTAAACGTCAGGTTTTAACAAACGTTAAGTTTTTGGATGTAACCGGCATATTTCAAGAATGTCGGGACGAAAATGATACAAATTTGAAATTTGGCCTCGACTAGCATAATCGGACAAACCCCAGGGACGAAAATGGCAGTTAACTCATACATTTTTTTTATTATTTCATTTGATGCAACAAACTCTCATTCATGATGCCCTTTGATGCAATTGATGAGTTACTATCAGGAACAAGGTGACTTGACTAGGGATGACATATCGGGTCAATTCGACCTGTTAAGACCCGAACACGATAAGACACGAATCCGAAACAGGTAAACACGACATAGAATCGTATTGTGTCAGATTTTCCAGACACGAACATGAACATGATAATAAACATGTTACACGAAACAACCTGTTAAGACACAAAAAATTTATCAACGTATAACACAGCCTGTTGAGACACAAACACGGTTAAGACATGAACACGACTCGTTACTACATGTTTGATATTTAGCCATTAACAGACAGGTATTGTATAACGGTCTTAAGTCTTAACATGTCATATTGTGTCTGACACGACCTGTTAAGACACGAACACGACCTGTTAAGACACGAACACGAAATTAAACAGGTCTTATCGTGTCGACCTGTTATAGACACGAAACCTATTAAGGTTAAACACGAAACCTGTTAACTTCGTGTAGGTTCATGTCGTTTATCGTGTTCGTGTCAGAATTACCAGCCCTAGACTTGGCAACGTTTTTTTTTTCGTGAATTTAGTACGTTAGTTCGTCAATCGTCAACAATAATAGTATGTTCCATATTAGAGTGCTATCGACCAAATGGTGAAAGTTGGGGTTATTTAAATCTAATATCTCTATTTTTGAGTTTCTTTTTCAATCTCAAGTGCTATAAATACAGAAAATCATCAAAGTATATTTTTTTTGGATGTGATAAAAAATACAGAAAAATCACAACACATATATCTTTATAATCAATAAAAAATACAAGAATCCACCGTCACGTATACACTTTATATCCTGTTAACATACTTTAAATGCATTAAAAATTAGTTTATTGTAGTTTTTTTTGAATGTGACTTATGCGAGAGTGAGACATTTTGTTCTTTCGTTAATACAAAAAGGGTTGCTTTCTATTTGTCTTTATATGTCTACCCGTTACGAAACAATTTGATTCTTTATTTCTTTTGGTGACAAATCACAAAGGTTTCAGGGATTCGCTTACTAAAAAATAGAGTTAATTAGTTAAATACCATTTTAGTCCTTGTGGTTTGGGAAATTTTATCAGTTTAGTCCAAAAGTTTTTTTTTTTTTTGTATGTGGGTTTAAAAAGGTTTCACCGTTGCCATTTTAGTCCACTATGTTAACTTCATCCATTATTTCTGTTAACGAGGAGGGCAACTCGGTTATTTTATATGGCCGGATTGCCCTTCTAGTTAACAAAATTACATATAAAATGACCGAATTGTCCTTCTCGTTAATATAAAAAATGGATGAAGTTAACCCAGTGGACTAAAATGGCAATGGTGAAACCTTTTTGGAACCACAGACGAAAAATGAAATCTTTGTACTAAACTGACAAAATAGCCCAAATCACAGGGACTAAAATGACATTTAACTCTAAAAAATATATACTATATTTTATCAATAAATTAGCATCCCAATATCATTTATTTAGTAGTGAGGAGAGTAATTGATGATTAAAAATATCAAAGTTTCACATAAATAATATATTGTGTTTATATGATAAATGTTATGATGGTGATATTCTAAATTAAAAAAAAAAACTTAAATATTGAAAATTGGTTTTGTTTCATGTGTTGTAATTGTTTTCAAGGTGCATAACAAGAGGGAAATGACAAAATAATAACATATGAAATTATGGGGACAAAATAGAAGCTGGTAGCTAAACAAATTATTGAATTCATATATTGACAACAAGCCAAGGGGCATTAATCTTGTCAACCTTTATTATGGTTATTTATCGAGTTAATTGTCATTTTAGTCCCTAAGGTTTAACCAAATTTGTCATTTTAGTCCAAATAGTTTTTTCCTGTCATTTTAATCCAAATAGTTTTTCTTTCTATCGTTTTAGTCCTGACTTTTGTCATTTTTTGCCATTTTCATCCACCACTACCACTGCCTCCCACCACCCATCCTATCACAACCTTCTATCATCGCCACCACTTGCCTGCACCGTCGCCACCCTACCCACCCACCTCAGCACCATCACCACCCACCATTTTCACCACCACCAGCCACTTTTTCGCCACCCACGTCATCAACCAACACCACCGCCATCATCGTAAACCAGCAACCACCGCCATCATCTTCACTGTAAATCGGCATATCACCGTCCCCATACCATCGCACCTGCAAAAAAAAAAAAAAAAAAAAAAATGTGGTTTGACCAAAATGTCCCTAAGTTAACTAACTTCTTTTGAATGGAGTTAGTGGGTTGGATGAAAATTGCAAAAAATGACAAAAGTCAGGGACTAAAATGACAGAAAAAAAACTATTTGGACTAACAAACATTTTTAATCAAACCTCAGATATTACTAAAATGACAATTTACTCATTATTTATCATATAACCCTGACGCTCACTTTTCATGGATCCACTTCATTATTACACAATTAGAATAATATAAAACATGTCAAAAATAATATATTATCACTATAAGTTTCAGAAAAAAAAAAGTTTCTAATCTTTTTAACATATAAAGCAAATTGTATATAAAGCTAACAAAAGTACATTTTTTCTTTTTTTTTTTTAACTGCGATTTACAGAGTAAAATCAAACCCTTAAAGATTTGGAGACCTCCAACTTGAATGTGTATCCAAGGATCACCTAGCTTATTTCCTGGCTAGAAGGGCTATGGGCTCTGCTAGGTTCTTCAATACCATCGGTGTCATTCTTGTGATTATAGAGGTGCTAGTTGTAGTAAAATCGAAGTAACAACCGAGCGGAGGTCAATGTAGTAGTGATTCAGACACCGGTGCTAGTTTTGGTTGATGGACCGACCTCATTGATGCGAGGGACTTTTTTGGTAAAAGTGAGTACAATCCATTTGGATGTTAAGTTTACATTCAATACTTGAAATCTTGAATTCCTTTCGGTAAGGAAATTCGAAAAAAATTAAACGACTTTAAATTTCAACTTGTGTGTTTTCTAACCAAACAATGTGAGAAATGAAATTTAGCTTCTAATTATATTCAAATATTAAGAATTGTATAAACCAAACACACTTATTGTTTTTTGAGAGACGACAAAAAAAGAAAAAAAAGAAAAGAAAAACTATCAAGGTACGGTAAAACAAAGTGAAAGACCTTATGCATACCATTATACCAACAATTTACTTCACATTAAAGAAAAGAAGTTATAATACTAAATAAAATGGTAAAGCTTATGAGTACATGTGCAATCTTTAATAAAGTGAATCATGAAAATAAAATAAGAATCATTCACAGAAATCTACACTCAAACTAATTTTTTTTTTAACAAGTTTGTCCTGTTGACTGATAATAATCTCAACTCTAAAAATTCTCTCTAACGATCCCAATTTGTAAGAATTTGGCCTCCATCATCCTTTTTAAACTGTAGGTACACTTAATTCAATTAAGGAGGCTGCAGGTGCACTTGAATCTATTGAATAGGCCAAATTCTTATATGTTATAAAAGAATCAACGGGGACCAAATTTTTACAAGCTGGAATCGTTGGAGAGAATTTTTAAAGTTGGGAGTATTATCGGCCAATAGGTGAAACTTTATATTATTAAAATCCAATAACCCAAAAGAAATATATAAATAAGTTCATAAGAACCATTGACTTATAAAAATGGTAAACTATAACTACTATTTGCATTACTCAAAGGTAAACTAACATTAACAAATGTATTAACCATATGGGCTACCTGAAAAGATTTGACTTTTTTGATGATTATGATCTTTCTTTGACCATAGCCAAATCTTAGAAACTGAAAAGCTCTCACCTTTACTTCTGTTACTAATTTTCTTTCCATTATTACCCCCATCAATTGAACTATCCACTTTATTACCAAAACTGCCCCTTCTACTATTACTTGGAACACATTCCACTCTTTTTTTTTTGAACGGCAAGGTGTCACAATTTTTTGGGTGCGAGACACCCCACACCCCCCCTCATTGGGGAGGCCCGTCGCCCCACTCCGGCCAGACGTGAGTGTCTTAACCGTGCCCCAGCTGGCATCAGAGTGTGACCGGCGTCCAAAGGAAAAACCCCACAGGTGCCTCGCCCATCGTAGGACTTGACGGGTTGAGAGCCGCCACAGAGGGGAATAAACCGCCTCAAGTGGGGATCGAACCCGGGCATCATGGGTAAAACCCTGGTGCCTCCCCTGCATCCTGTGGGGATCGAACCGGATACCTCATGAAGAGGAGGCCAGTCTCTCCACCACTGGGCTGCAAGCTCATTGGCACATTCCACTCTTAATTCTGAATTTCCCACAACATATTCATAAGTTCCCATTGAATAACATCTTCTTGCATCAAGATTGCTATTACTTGTCTCTCCTTTTTCTTCTCTTTTTCCGACATTTGAAGCTCTAAATTTCCCAAGTTTAACCGGATACACCCTCTTTTCATTACCGATACTACCCTCATGCTGGTTGAAATGACCAAAATGCCCTTGACCATACATCCTCTTTTCGTTACCTGTACCACCCTCATGTTGGTTGAAATGACCAAAATGCCCTTGACCATACACCCTCTTTTCTTTCCCAATACCACCCTCATGTTGATTTAAATGACCAAAATGTCCTTGACCATACACCCTTTTTTCTTTGCTAATACTACCGTCAAACGGATTGAAATGACCAAAATGCCCTTGACCGTCATCACCATCATCAAATTTACTATTACTCGTCTCTCCTACTTCCCTTTCTTCTCTTTTCCCAACGAGTTGAACCGGATGCACCCTCTTTTCATTACCATTACTACCCTCAGATTGCTTGAAATGACCAAAATGCCCTTGACCACTATCATCAACAACTTTTTCTTCTTCTTCTTCTTCTCTTGGATCATTAAACTCAAAAACTGGATTTTCAACAGAAACACCAGGAGTGAAAAGTGCTCCTCTACACAAAGGACAAGTTGAATTTGAAAGCAACCAAGTGTCAATACAATGCATATGAAAAGCATGACTACATAATGGCAACAATCTTAAACTGTCCTTTTGTGTAAATTCACATAAGCAAACAGCACAATCAAAAGGCTCCTTTAATCCCATTAATTCTCCATAAGAAAACACTGGTAATGCATCAATGAAATCTTGATCTAAACCAGAATCATGCAGATTAAAAAGCTGTTGCAATTGTCTCTCATATGCATCATCTTCTTCTTGAACACCACTTTCTTGAAATCTTGAAGATTGAAAATGGGAATTTGAAGAAGATAATAATAATCTCTTCTTTTTTATCAAATACTTCACAAGTAAATGAAGTAATCCACATATAACAAACATAACTGCTATCACAATAACAATGGTTCTAACAAAGATCACAGTTGGATTTGTTTTTGAATTCATATGAGGATTAATATTTGAAGAAGGAGGGGGTGAAAAAGATGAAAGCAGGCGCATTTTAGCAGACATGAACAGCTTCAAGAAACATCAAAAATATAAGTTTTTAAAAAATGTGGTCTGCAAAGAAAGGTTTTTTATTTGATTATTTAAATATTTGATCCTAACCCAGCTCATGAAATCAATTATCAATGAACAATCAGCCAAAAAAACAAGTATTAGTTGTGATTACAAGAAACCCACTTGATATAAGCTAACAAGATGCAAAAATAATAAAGTACAAACAAAAAGAAAAAGAAAAAGAAAAAGAAAAATCAGATCTTGATTCAAGAAAAATATGGGTTTTTAATAAAATCAAGAAAAATTTAAAAGAAAAAGAAAAATCAGATCTTGATTCAAGAAAAAATATGGGTTTATAATAAAATCAAGAAAAAATTAAAAAAAAAAAAAGAAAAGGGTTTGTAAAGATTTAAGGTTACCAACAACCTTGGAAACTCAGAAGCTTAGATTAACAATATAACATTAATCTCTGCTAAATTAAAAGAAAAAAAGTTACTTGTTGGACACCTTCTTTTAATGAGTGGACACTAGAGTATGTGTTCATGTGTTGATGGAGGGCTTAAAATGGTGTTTATATAGTGATCTGTTTTTAGTATAATAGTAGTGTGAAAGCAGGGCTAAAATCTGTATTTAAGGATGCTGTTTTGTTGATGTTAATGGATCAACAACCAAGATGGCTTTTGTGGAAATTTTGGTGAAAGTCAAATTAGTAAAAGAGTTAAATGCTTGGTTGGTCCCTGTGGTTTTCAAAAATTACAGACTTGGTCCCAATGGTTTACTAATTACACGCGTGGTCCCTTTGGTTGTCAAAAGTGCACTCGGTTGGTCCCCAGCCCTAACTTCAGTTAAATTTCTCAGTTAAGTCCATGTTAAATGACCAAAATACCCTTCACTTGCTCAGAACTTTATCATCTTCAACATATACACATTTGCAAACACCCCCCTTTATATCCAGAACTTTCTTCAACTTTATCATCTTCAACAAAAACCCAGAACTTTATCCCTAAACTATTGCTCATCCTCAACTGATTACCCCCACTTGCTCATCCTCAAGATATCGGAGATCAGAAGATCGGACATAATAAGAGATCGGAGATCAGAAGCGAAGAGAGAGGAGAGAGACGACAAGAGAGAGAAGAGATCGGAGATCAGAAGAGATCGGAGATCAGAAGAGATCGGAGATCAGAAGAGATCGGAGATCAGAAGCGATCGGAGATCAGAAGAGATCGGAGATCAGAAGCGAAGAGAGAGGAGAGAGACAACAAGAGAGAGAAGAGGTCGGAGAAGATGGTGGAACGACGGTAGCGCCGTCGCTCACGGCGGCGACGGTGGAGGTACAGGCGGTGGTGACTCCATTATCGACCAACCACCGATTGGCCTACGATTAACCTTCGTTGACCTCTGATCAACTGTCATTCAGCGCTGATTAACGAACAAAGTTGCATAATTTCACTGATTTCAGTTCAGGTGAATCCAGGTATGAAAGATCAACAATACCGCTGGATTCAAGCTCCTTTTTCTCCATGTTCAAGTTCCTGATGAAGACGGTACTTCTTTCACTCTGTTTGCTCTTGTTTTTACTATCTGTTTTGTGTATCGAACTCTGTGCCGATTTTAGGGTTTGTGAAGTGTAATCGCTATTGTGCTCCGTTAACGGATTTGATTGGTGATTGCGACTGCTGATTTTGAGTTTTGTAGATTTCTGTTCTTGAATTTTTGAAATTAATTAGTGGGATTGTTATGTGGGTATTGAATTTTTGAAATTAATTAGTGGGATTGTTATGTGGGTATTGAATATGTTGAAGATGATAAAGTTCTGAGCAAGTGAAGGGTATTTTGGTCATTTAACATGGACTTAACTGAGAAATTTAACTGAAGTTAGGGCTGGGGACCAACCGAGTGCACTTTTGACAACCACAGGGACCACACGTGTAATTAGTAAACCATTGGGACCAAGTCTGCAATTTTTGAAAACCACAGGGACCAACCAATCATTTAACTCTTAGTAAAAATAGTAAAAGTTTGTTTCCTTGAAAACCTCACTTTAAAGCTAATATTTAATTATTATTGATGCTATTTTATTAATAACCAATCATATTTTCTTTTTATTTATGCTTAAATAAAGAGTTAAATAGTTACTTTTAGTTTTTTCCCTTACATTAAAAAACGACACTAGCAAGGTACTAGAGATAAGTAACAACACAAATTACAAAGAAAAATTACACTAATCTCTTCGTAACAACGATCTGTACGATGATGTATTTTTATTTACCAAAGAAAGCCAAGCGATTTGATATCTTCCACATCTTTTGCAATACACGCCTCTTTATTAGGGAAACGCTTTGATTTCTCGCTTTCCAAATGCACAACAAGCCGTGAAAATAATACCTTGGAGAGCTTTGTTTTTCTGTTGACCTGGCTTCACCGTTTGTGTGTATCGTGATAAGATCACGCACTGAGAAATTGAAAATGGGAGGTACTCCACACTAGCTCGACACTAACTGCTAAACCCGTGTTGCCACATAACACGAGGGGAATAAGAGTTCGCTCGATTCCCCATAATCACCACATAATATGCACACAACTGCTCCTACTTCTTCTAAGAGCCACCAAAGCAGCAAAGAGGGTATCTGATCCATTTCATTTTTCCAAACAAACAAATTAACTTTCTTTGGTATCCAGTTATTCCATTCCAAACCGAATTGAGGAGAACCCGCTGACCTTTTATACAAAATTGTTTTCATTGATGCTACCGAGAACAACATTTGAATCATTAGGGTGGAAGGAGTGGGTTCTGGAAACGGCGCGGGGAGTGGGGTTTACCGATGGGGAAGGGGATGCCGTTGTTGGAGCGGTGAGCGGGGAGGGTGTGGGCAGTGAGTATTCACCGAGTGGGAAGAGAGGAGAGAGAAAGTGTTAATGGTGGGCTTCAACCCCTTTCAACTAATCATACATTTTTTTTTTAAATTGTTTACCACTTTTCATGTGTTTGAGCACCCCTAGTAATTGAGGGGAAAAGATCAAATAGAAAGTTTATTTTGGCTAGGAAGTGTAGGAAGCAATAGGATTAGGACATGTGGCAACATTTAAAATAAAGAAAAATGGTATTTTAGTCAATCCAACCATTTCTTCTTCCTTTTCAAAACCCAGTAACTTCAAAACCCATCATTTTCAAAACCCACCATCTTCAACCATTTCTTCACTTTCTATCTCAATAATCACTACATTATAGTGCGATTTTCATCACCAATCCATGATTCAAACACCCGATCAACGTGTTCTTCAGCTTTTTTGAAGAAAACCCAGTTTAATTTCATACAAAATCTCTTTTTTTTCGGTGATTTTGAAGATAATCACTCGATCCGCTCGATTCGAGCGCTGATAAGTGTTTCAATCATTCAAAATTCGTCAATTATTGAAGAAATCACTTCGATCCATGTAAGAAATTCTTTAATTTCATTTTTACGATCTGGGTTTTTGATTTAGTCATTGCGTTTTACGATCTTAGCGGGGTCCCAGGGGCGGCAGCCCCTGGCTGGGGTTGAGCTCGGAAATTTTTTTTTCCGATTAAATTGCTGTAATAAAAATGCATCAGAAAAATTAATTTTCTGTAAATTGCCTCTGGAAATTGCATTCGTAAACTGCATTGGTTCAGACAGTTCACAGCACAGACAATTCACAGCACAGACAAAACTATTGTTTTCTGGCCATTGCGTTTTAGAAAAACACATTCTTGAAATGTTTTTGGTGCATTGCGTTTTAGGTAAAAACACTTTTTAAGTGTTTTCAGTCCATTGCGTTTTACAGAGAACACTTTCTTTTGCGTTTTAGAATGAGTCCTTTTTAAGTGTTTTCTAGCCATTGCGTTTTACAAATAAGACATTTTTTTTTGTGTTTTTTGTGCATTGCGTTTTAGGTAAAACACTTTTTTATGTGTTTTTAGTCCATTGCGTTTTAGAAAACAGACATTTTAAGTGTTTTCTGGCCATTGCGTTTTAGAAATAAAACATTTGTATGTGTTTTTGGTGCATTGCGTTTTAGGTAAAACACATTTTTATGTGTTTTTAGTCTATTGCGTTTTAGAAAGTACATTTTCTTTCGAGTTTTTTTGGCTATTGCGTTTTAGAAATAAGACAATTCTTTGTGTTTTCTGGCCATTGCGTTTTACAAATAAGACATTATTTGTGTTTTTGGTGCATTGCGTTTTAGAAAAATGTCATTTTTTAGGTTTTTTTTCATTGCGTTTTACGTAACTGGGGGTTTTTCTATTGCGTTTTACGCAACTGGGTTTTAATTTTTTTTTAAATATAGCAATAGTATACTCGTTTTAAAGATAAAAAAACGCTCGTTTTTTTTGGTGCAATTTTTATAAAAAAATAATGTCGTATGAAAGAGTTATTAACGTTTAAAAAATGGGGGGGAATTGGAAGAGAGAGAAACTATTGGCTTGGATTGACTAGAATGCCCCTAAACAAACTCACACGCCTATTTTCTTCCCTTCAATTTCCCTGATTTAATCTTAGCCCTTGATTAACTAAATGAATGGTCAAGATCACTTCCTAGCCAAATAAACTTCCTATTGTATCTCCACCCAGTAATTGAGTCCAAAATGGGGAGTGAATGAGGGAGTTGACATGACATGATATTATTGGCTAGTGGAAAAATTTACCACTCCCATTTGGGGAGCACTCCTTCCACCCTTAGCCCAGGACCACCTATTTGGCTTCTCGGATATAGAAACTTGTAGCAACAAAAACCAAGACATGGATGAAATATGTGTAAGGCTATGCGGTACGGGGGTCGTCCCCGTCCCGGATCGGCGTCGCCGGCTACACCATCCCCCCCTCCACCCTCCGTCGTCCTCAGCGTCCACCATCAGACATTTGCCACACTAGCTACATGACAAAAATTGATTCATTCTCCCCTCACACACATATACATACAACTCATATATATATTTTAGGTCCATCATCCATTTCCATAGTTTCATCCTTTTTGCCCATCCTCACACCCATCCTACGTGGCGGATTATCCTCCAAGAATGTGCCATCACCATACCACATAGCCTAATTCAGGGGCGGACCTACATGGTGGCAAGGGGTTGCCCGGGATACCCCTCAACTTTCTTGGCGAAGTGTAATTTTTTTTAATACCCGTTTTATTTATCAGGAATACCCATAAGCAAATGCTAGGATACCCCTGAGTATAGAGTGTAATGAAGATAAAATAAAATGAAATTTTATGTTCAATGGAAGCGGAAACGAAATGGTGGTTGACGAAACTTGCAGAAAGAAAGAAGATGAAGAAGGTAGATTATATTAATATAATAATATGTGCATTGGTAGAATAAATAAAATAATAAATGAAAAGGGAATACTAGCCTTCAAAAGTAAAAGTAGAACTCACATTTTAGTCAAATATTTAGTTTATTTATTTAATTTAACTAGGATTAAGACGCGGACGGGTACATCGTAAACATTGAATGGATTAGTCCAAACGTTATATGATGCATTAACCATATGAAAACACACATTCGACGTATCCAGTTGAACTCAATGTAACCTGTATAAGCATTGTGATTGGATCAAACGTAAAGTAAATCAAATTCACATCGAACAATCATAACATATTATATGTGACCCAACTCATACATAGAAAACGTAACGGGTATGAAGGAAAATCTGCACATGTAATCGAAAGGGACTAATTAGAGCTTTCGAAAAAATGGGAGAAAAAGAAACCAGAATTTGACTCCACTCGGTTCGAAACAAACTTTACGAAACATACATAAAATAAACACGAAAACATATTATATTTGACCTGAATCATTTCCCAAAAAAGTTTACGTCGAAACGTAAAACAACTTGAATTTATACCGAAACGTACATAAAAATATGCACGTAAAAATGGTGTCTTTAAACAAAAACATATTATATTTGACCTGACTCGTCTATAAAAAAAATTTACGTCGGAATGTAGAACAAATCATATTTATACCTACCCGTACATAAAATATGCATGTAAAAAATAGTTTTTAAGTAAAGGAAGTATACGGGTAAACTGAAACAAAATATTAGTAAAAAATTTAATAGGTTAAAACGTTCGTAAAACCGTGCCAAGTAGCACCAATACCACAACAGCATCGACTCTCAACATCGTAAAAATAAAATAGATAATATGGGAAAATTACACTGAACGAAAAGCAGACTTAAAATCGTTGAACCACACACACCCGTTACAGTGTGTTAATTCGAAGAAATTAACCAGAAACGTAAAATGTAGAAAATAATAACTTAGTCGATCTAGGACCCATCCGTTGCGGCGAACTTGTCAAAAGGGAAAAATGGACACGTTGCGACGGGTCTGTCAAATATGAAAAAATAGAGCAAAAAACGTTGAGCCTCACATGCACGCTACGACATGTTAACTCGCAAAATTTAGAATGAAACGTAAAACGAAAAACTTGCGAAAGATAAAAAGTATGGGGGACCAAAGTTGTAAATAATAAAGTGTTGTATTAAATTATAAAAGATGGAAAACTTTAGGTTAAAAGTGAAAAAATTACAAGGGTTAAAATACAAAATATGAAAATACTTGGTACTCCCTTAACCTCTCCCAGACTCCCTTTTCTCTTGTTATCTCCATATTTCAATTTCCCGTCCTGAAAGCATAAAACTACGAATTGGTTATGTGCCAAGAACCAAGAGAACAAAAGGTGGAGAATACTTAAACTTCAGTTACCAGTAAGAACTGTTGGGTGAAGAAAAAACATACATAACAGGCAGGTGAAGTCTTTCTGGCTAAATCTTAAACAATGATTGCAATGCTAAAACTTACTTTAGAGTCTAAAGTGGATCAATCAATTCATCAACCGTATCGAATGTATTCCAAACAAATTCATAAAAATTAACTCTGCAATATGATATTATTAATTATACAACTTCAACATTTCACTCACCTAATTCCTATGTTAGCCTTAAGCAAGGCGTTATAGACTTGTACAGAAACTGTATTCCAAATAAAAGCGTTAATCTAAAAGGGGACCATACACTGACATGAACAAAACCTAAAAATCAAGAAACTAAAAAATCTTTTCCCTAATTTGTGCATACCTTGTCAAGGTTTGAAGGGATAGAATGGAATTGATCATCTCATTAGACATTTCTGCCAAAAAAATCGCCTCAAATCGGAACGACAAAACAAATCGCACAAATAAAAAAATATGAACTTACAAAGAAACAAATGAATGAGGAAGTGGCGTGATCTTGCAAGCAATCCTTCGCTAAACCTAACATTAACAACAGCGCTGATCCTCATCAGTGGTACAATCGCTAGAGATGAAGCCGTAGATGAGATTTAGGGTTTGTAAAATTGAATGAATGTGAAGAGAAATCAATTTGGCAAATTGGAGAATGATTTCAACTGATTGAGAGAATTGATTAGGTTTCCAAATTGAAGAAGAAATCAAGGCGGTTTCAAAAAAATGAGCGTAGGAAGGAAGGATGAAATGAGAGGCGGTAATATGAATTGAAGGAGAAAGGAGAATTGAGAGAATAGGTCATTGGCGCCCAAATTACAATTATCTGCCTAATCACATGTGCCACATCATGGTCAAATGGTCAACATTATTTTGCTTTAGTATAAGAGATAGATTTTTTTTTCTAAACTTTTTTTAAGTTATTTACACAGTTAGTCCCTGCTTCGTTAAAATGACAAAATTGCCCTCATGTGTAAGGCACATGACAAGATTTAACGAAAAAAATTAACTGTGTTAGGCCCAAAGGGTAAAACGTGCTTAATTTTTAAACATAAAGGACAAAACTCGTCAATTTTAAACATAAAGGACACCGTCTTAGATTCTAAAGTCTAGAACTTCTAATATTAAAAAAATCATATAATACTACATGCTTTAATAAATATTGAAAAACAATGAGTTTTTGATTTTTTTTTTTGTTGTTGTTGTTAAAGATATTTCTATTACACACTAAATATTATTTAGAAATCTTCTAAATAACATTTAAGGTTTGATAAAAGAAATATTTGATCATGTTCTCATGCTTGTAGTACACTCACTAATTAAGAAAGTGATAACTAACATATGCTTTAGAATGTAAAAAGAAATTTAACCACTGGGTGTCAGCCCAGTGGCCAACCTCACCCACACAAATCGTGGGGACCCGGGTTCGACTCCGGTCGTTTGCATTTAGTGTGCCCGATGTCCACTCGATGGCTGGGGATTCACCGCCAGTTAGGTATGGGGTTATCCTGCTGGGGAGGGAGAACCCTCCCGCGGTCGGGGGTACTGTACAATTACCCTTTTCCCTTTGTTAAAAGAAATTTATATTCGAATCCTATAATTAAAGCGAATTCATTCTCTCACTTTATTAGAGAGTAAAACTATATTATAAAGTATGGATTAAGAAAAGTTGATTAACAATTTTACTCTTTAAAAATAGTTTCACAACACAAGTATCTATACCTAATTAATACATAACTTTAAATCATATCTTATTACTAATTGTTTAATTTTTTTATTCAACCCGTGTAATACACAGACGGGTTTGTAACCTAGTAATTATATATACTAGTTGCTCAAGGCTCCTAAGGGCTCTAGAATTCTCACGGATGACCTTAGGTAAAAGAAATTCTTAAAGGTCTATTTTTCCTAGCCGCACAGAGCTGCTTAGCGGCCCTCGATTTCTCATAGATGGGTTGAGATAAAAAAAATTATGATACCCCTGAATTTTTCTTCTAGTTACGCCACTGGCCTAACTTGGATTATACTTTTATTTCGTAACATGTCAGCCTGTCAGGTTTCTACAATAGTATCATATTATTTTCATAAAACAGTGTGAATTTTGACCCTTTTCAAACACTCATGTACTGATTTTATTTAATTGTGCAATTTCAAACATCATAAACACATAAGAATTATAATTATTAAACGTCAAAGAACTTTTAAACACCAGGGCTCCGAACACGCCCTCGAATCCTTGATAACACTACCAATGAATTACAAGTAGAGAACATATTTTTATTCACGGGGGCTATTGAATCCTTACACAAACACGCGCTCAAATCCTTGCACAAAACCGGGTTTTTTAAATACCTGGGTTCGGGTATTGGTTTTCCGGGTATTTCCAATACCCGTGTCGGGCTTGGGCCAGGAAACCATACCTAGTGTTCCCGGGTTTGGGTAAGGTTCGGAGTCGGGTTTTCTATATCCGGGTATTAAAATACCCTATTTTCGGGTTCGGGTATGAAAAAAACCCGGACGGGTATTAAAAAAAAACCCGGATGGGTATAAACATGAACTTTGTAGTTTTTTGTTTCCAACTTCATTTTTTAGTTTATCAACATGAACTTTAATAATGTAAAACTTTAGAGTTAAATGCTTGGTTGGTCCCTGTGATTTGCTAATATTGCAGACTTGGTACTAGTGGTTCAATAATTACACACTTGATCTCGGTGGTTGTAATTTTTAAACTCGAGAGGTCCTTATCACTAAACTTTGTTAATTTTATCAGTTAAGTGTGTGCGAAATGACTATGGTTTGTGAAGGTATGTTATGGTTGGGTTCGGGTCTTGGTAATCTCTTTTTGTTTTTTATTTTTTAATTGTTAAGGGCAATATAGTAATTTAATATACATCTAACTGAGATATTTAACACAGGTTAGTAACAGGGATCACCCGGATGCAAAAATTACAACCACCGGGATCAAGTGTGTAATTATTTAATCACTGAGACCAAGTCTGCAATATTAGCAAACCACATGGACCAACCAGACATTTAACTCAAAACTTTAATTAAACAAGATTACATGTTAATAGGAACTAGAACAATCAAAGTGCATACGTTCCTAAAACCCGGATATGGGTATAAAAAAAAAACCGGTCATACCAATTTTCAAACCAAAATTATTAGTTTGGGCTTTACTTTTTGGGCCGACCTATTTTGTTGACCTTCATAATTCACATTCCGTCACAGAACTGCAAAAGTATTTCCCCCTTTTGGGCCTACCTATTTTAGAAACCTCCAAAAAATTTTTTAGGAATTAATTAGGTTGTTGGCTTTGTAAAGATTTGCCATAGAGAGAGAGAGAGAGAGAGATAGAGAGAGAGAGGGAGAGAGAGAGAGAGAGAGAGAGAGAGGGGGGGGGGGGGGGGGCAGCTTGTTATCTATTTTGCAAGGATAATGGATAATTATAGTTTCTTATATATGATGAAATGTTATCACACTTGTTTGAAGAATTAAAATATTTGGATTCTTATGTATTCTAAGTTGTAACGCTATATGTTATTAACATTTTTAATGATTGGTTTGATGAACACACACATAGATATGGTCAATTACATGGATTAGAGGTATAAACATAACTAATTACAATTATGTTGTAACTTGTAAGCTTGCACATCACTAGGGCATGCATTGAGTTCTCTTATATACAAGTAGACGTTTGGCGATATGCATATTCTTGTAGATCATGGGGTAGCGAGAAAAGTAGAAAAAATTAATCGTTACGAAGCGGATTGAGCCTGATAATTGGTTGTTAGCAAAGTAGTAAAACACATGGTATTTAAAATTTGGGAATTTTTAACTTGCCGAAATGATTATACTTCTATGTTGCTAAAAACGTCGGAGCGTCCCTAAGATTTTGGATGTCTTGTGCAACAAGTAAAAATGGACTCCTTTATTGGTTATCCACACGGACGATTGTATGTAGGACCGAGGAGATAAATTGTTAATCGCCTAAGTTAGAAATTTCATTGTATGTAGGACCGAGGAGATACATTGTTCTTCCACATTATTATTCGAATACAATGTTAGAAATTTCATTTACACGTTTAAATTTACGCGAATTCGTATATAAAGAAAATTTACTCATATGTAAGTTTGTCATTTACACATGTTTAAATTTGTTATATTTACACATGTGTAAAAAATCTAATAAGAGTGATTTTGAGATGGTAAATGAATTATTTGATGTTGTAAATTATTACAATGAGGTTTATATTAATTTTTTTTGGTTTTGATTGATTTTTCATTCGTTCTCACGGTTCTCGCAATATTTAGTGTTCAAGCGAAAACTCATTTTATTGTGAAAACTTGAAAACTAACTAAAAAAAGCCTAAAAAACATACCAATTTTTTTTACAATTTTTTTATTAATTTTCGCTACTTTTTATATATAAAAAAATAAAAAAAAAGTACTGCACATGTGCAATATAATACGGAAAAGCCTAAACCACCTAACCCACCCCCACCGACACCCCCCCCCCCCCTCCCAAAAAAAAAAAAAACCTAAACCCTTACCCCCAAAAGCCTAACCCCCCCACCCCACACCCAAAAAAAACCCCTAAAACTAAACCCTAACCCCAAAAACCTAAATCTCCCACCTACACCCCAAAAAAACCTAAACCCCCCACCCCCACCCTCAAAAACTTAAATTCACCCTCCCCCCCCCCCCCCCCCCCCCACACACACACACACACACACACAAAAACCCAAAAACATAATCCTAATCCTAATCCTAATCCTAAACCTCTAAAAAACCTAATACTAAAAGGTAAACTAAACCCAAAAGCTAACTTTAAGCATATAATGCACATGTGCAGACATATAATGCACATGTACAGTACAATTTTTTTTTTGAAAAAAAAAGTATCTTTCTATATATAAAAAGTAGCAAAAAGTTGTAAAAAAAATTGACATGTTTTTTTAGACTTTTTTAGTTAGTTTTTAAGTTTTCATTTTAATTAGGGGTTTTTAATTGAACCCTCCTCTATATAATATATAGCATCCATCTTTATGAGCAAACGCGTTAAGATCAAATAGTTAAACACAAAAAACCATTAAAAGCTAGATTTGAAGCTGAGGACTCAAGTGTTTCTTAGCGCGTAACTACTTGAAGGCTCCTTAGCATTATTTATATATGTCATTAAAAATAAAAATAAAAAGTAACAAAATGCTCAAGAGAAAAAAAAATATCATACATATGAAAAAGGACATGCTAATATATGATTAGTTAGAACTAATACATACATAATTAAGCACTAGTAATTATCAACTAATTCAACTACATATAAGTAACTAATACCTATTATTGGTCATGCAACTACTTACATTTAAATCATGATGTTGAAAATGCTGATGGTGATGACCATAAGATGACATAGAACTGCTGCACTCTCCCACATCTTTAACCTCCTCCTCCTCCTCCTCCTCTTCATCCCCCTCCTCTACCACCTCCTTCTCCGGTTCAACCGCCACAAAATGTGGTTGTGTCGCCTCGCAATATGGTGGAGCTGGTAGCGTTGATGAAGAAACCGGCACGACTGATGGGAGTTTTGATAGGAGAGCCTCAAGACTGCTCATGGAAGGAGTTATGTTGGTTGGTGGAATGTAAACTGCTTGTAAATCACCACCACCGCCGCTGCCGCTACCGCCATGGAATGGCCATGCTTCTGGCATGTTGCACCCTTCTGGTTTAAAAGGGTACAATGAGGATGATGGGTGTGGTAATAGTACCCCTGGGATGCTCTCTATGTAGCTTAGTTTCTTTCTTAGCATCACAACAAAGTTCAAATCTTCTATCACCTTTAATTAATACCAAGTAGACATAAAAAATGAACAAAATTTGGAATTATCAACTTATAAAAATGCAATTAAAAAATCTAGTTGTAGGGATTCACTACTAGGAAAAAAAACTATTACTAACAATCAGAGCGGATCCAGCCTTGTTTTGTGGGTTCACATTAACCCACACGGTTTGGAAAAAAAATTATTGATACCTTGTGTGATTTGAAAAAAAATAGTAAAAATCTACCAAAACGAACCCACTGGAAAAAAGTTCCTGAATCCACCACTGCTAATAGTACATTACTTGTTGGTAACCAGTTGGTGATATTAATCAAGTGGTAATATTCATCGGTGAAGACGTTACTAACGCATGGTTTCCCTACAGATCTTCACAGGCGGATTACTAAACCGAAAACCCTACCTTAACCGAGTGATAACCGACATATTTAGTTATTTACCATGGTTGATACAAAACAGGAAATTGAGGTTTTTAAGACTTAAGTTTGTAGTGATGAGCATTGTATTTTCAAATATGCAAGGTTAAAACTTAAAATTTGTTGTGCATGCAAGAGTATTTTGTAAATAAGTGCATTTTCTTAATTTCAAGAACAAGTATTCAATTACCTTGAGATCCCATTTAGGATCAGGTATATATATAGTGACAAATTAAGTAAAATGCAGTTTAACTGAACAATTATGAATAATGAATATCTTTCATTTTTATATGTTCACAATATTATTTTATATGAAACTCTAAAATAGTAAAATTAGATGAGAAAATCATAAGGATTCTTAAAGTGAATTTACAAATTTTTAGACATTAAAATGTGTAGTATTATAGACATTTTTATGATTTTTTCTAAAAGTAAAATACAATGTTCTCTTCTTAACTAGCTTTGTAGAAAATTAAAAAAAAATGTTATTATCGTGTGTTTACTATTATATAATAATAATTATTTTTCATGATTACCATTACTACATTTATTATTTATCTATTACATGATATGACCACACATGTCGATTGTGTTTCAACAACAACTGTAAATTGACGTAGGACACATTCATCATGTTCAGGTGTCCATAAATGTATCAGCTTTTAAAACATCCATGTCTTACATTTTGCAACTCTCTGCAACTCAGCTCATAACAAACTTTCTCATATCTTTTGTTTATATATATTTAAAGTCTTTTACTGTTTGATAAAACAATTGCGAAATAATTACCATTACTATTACTATTACTATTACTATTACTATTACTATTATTATTATTATCATCTCCAACATTGGATTTGATGAAATCCTTTTGTCTATTGTTTTATAAGAAAATATTGATGAAATACTTTTGTCTATTGTTTTATAAGAAAATATAATTACAAATACGAATGTAGTCCTTGAATAAAATATATATGTGTGTGTGACTGTGTCAGCAGAAAATCGAAAAAACCGAACCGAAACAAAAACCGACGGCTTGGTTTTTGAATTTTTAATAACCGAAAGTTTCGGTTCGGTTTTCGAATAACCATTTTTAATAACCGAAAATAACCGAAACTAACTGATAAGTTATAATATAGGCCAAATCCATATATTCTTTATGTTTAAATTTAAGTATTTAATCCATGCTACTAAGAATTAATAGTTTTATTCTTGATTGTTAAATATTTATAATAAGAACATTAAGATGTTCATATATTATTGAAATGATTTATCCATTGTTTACAAAAAATAACAAAATTTAACATAAGAATTAAATGATTTTCAAAGTATTATAAAAGAAAACGTATTAATAAAAAGTTTGAAGAAACATTAAAATAGATTAGAAGGTTAGGTTTATGTGAACAATATTAATTAAAAAGACTAAATATATTAACATAAATGTAAACATTTAAAAAGATTCTTAAATTATACTGTTTATTTTCGAATCTTACGTAACTTGTTTCATAAACCGAAAAACCGAACCGTTTCTAAAACCGAAATAAGCGAAACCGAAAAACCGAAACCGAACGGTTTTTAAAAACCGAAAACCGAACTTTCGGTTACGGTTTCGGTTTTACCCAAAAACCGAATCGAACCGAACCGTGCACACACCTAACTCAGTGTGTGTGTATAGAGAGAGAGGGAGAGGCAACCTTGCTAATGGATCCCAGTTGAATAACACCTTCTCTTACAGCAATCAAAGCAATAGTCTTGTAAAAAACATTAAAGTTAATTAGATATAATTAGTTAACAAGATGTAAATATATGTGTGCTTTTGTATATACACATATATAGTTTTGTAAATGATGTTCTACTGTATTTATACCTTTATACCAGCTTGAAACTGAGCCTCCCATGTCCTAGGATGCTGTAATTCAAGCAAATAAAGAAGTACCCATAAATAAATAAATAAATAAATAAATAAATAAATGATCTCATTTATAATCAATTTAACTAACCCTACCTAAAAGAGAATGAGAACCCTAGATAGAAAAACTTTGGTTGATTCTATAAGTTTATTTATCTTAACTAGTGAACTTTATGCATTAATACAGTGGAAGTTGGTAGTCACAATCTAGTTAACTACAAATATGAACTTTTAAACATAGTTAAAAAATATTTCAATTGTGCTTAAAACTGGTTAATGAATAATTGAATGACTTACTATATTTCATTCTTAAGCAATCAAAATCTAGAAAATCAACAATGTGATCCATAGCAAACCGATTAGCGACGAAGTGAATAGATAGCTACGGACCAGTTCCTTAGCTTTGCTATTAGTAGGATTTACTGAGTATGTTGATGATGATGATGATGATGATGACTTACCGAGTCTGCTGAGTTATTCCAAGCAGATAAAAAGCTATTTTCTTGATCACTTGGCTCTTTAAAAATCCACTTATGACTATGATCTGCTGCTACTTTCCCAATTAATCTGAAAAAACAAATAAAAAATTAAATAACCCTCAATGAAGATGTTGTAACTAATTGCATGCACCCAAGCAGTTACATGGTAAAATAGAAAAATAATTACAAAAATATACCCTTCGCCGTAATTGTAGATTTCATGGGACATCTTGAAGAAAAGCTCCGGTTGAAGGCCTTGCGATTGTTGGTATTCATGGTTTGGATATGCCAGACGGTCGCCGGAGCTCATCTCTCCGGCTGTTGAGGCTGCAAAATTACAGAAACCATCCTCCCATGCCAATATCCTATTCATTTATTTATAAAAAATAAAAAAAAATAAAACAATTAAGTATTTGGTTAAGCAAGAACTTGTAAATAGTTAACTAAGAATTTCAATTAATGGAACAAGCAAAAATATTATGATATTAAGTTGGATTAAATTGTTTTCGATTATATGTAATTTTATTATGCTCTAGACGATGATGTAAAGGTGGTTGGCTTGGTAGCTTACTAATCATTGTATTATCCGAAAGTTTGGTGATGAATAAAATATTGTTTGCCGTTCAAAAAAAAGTTGGATTAAATTTAAATGTTAATTTATGATTGAAAAATAAGAATAGATTAATAAATAAATGTACCAGTTTCTTCTGTTGCCTCTTGACCTATCATATGCTCCACCTTGAGTATCCCATCTGATTGAGAGAATATATAAGAACATGAGATGAGACACTATAATACATATGCCTAACTTTGTTTTCAGTTTTTATGCATATATTGATTGATGTATACAACAAAAGAAACTAGCTAAAATTAAAAAAAAAAATAATAATGTATAAAAATATTGTACTTAGGAGGAGGATAATTTCTAGGCAAGATCCTCCAAAAAACAGCATACACCCACTGTGAGTTTTCATGGATGCAAAAGCTTCTCAATGTGTGTTGAAGGAGATGAGTTACAGTTGATTGGCTTAGTTGCTCCTCCATTCTCTCTCTCTCTCTCTCTCTATACTTTCTCTCTCTAAAAACACTCACTTGTATATATCTTTCTCTCCAGAGCAGATATTAAACCAAAACACCCTTTTCTCCCTTTATATAATGTCTTCTAAAACACCTCTCTCTCTCATTCCCTCCCTCCCTCCCTCTCTCTCTCTCTCTCACAGTATGTGTATATATATATATATATATATATGTGTGTGTGTGTGTGACATGCAATTTCTTTTTTCTATATGGATATTAAACACACATACATAATATAGTTGTGTTTGTGTAAATGTGTTAAGAGAAAAATAGATAAATAAAGAGGTCATACCAAGCTAAGAGGTATTTATGATTAAACTCTAGCATTTAAATATGAGAACCTCACTTACTTTTGATTTTCGTAGATCTGCTTACAAATAATGAATGGAAGATGGTAGAATATGAGTTCATTTTTATGAAATGGACCAATCCTAATAAGCATAAAGTAGTAGTTGACTGACAATTATAACAGTCCTTTTGAGTTTTGACCATTCAATTCATCATCATTTATGTCACATATATAGCAAGGTACACCTCTTTTATAAAAGCTCTTGTTTTACTTTTTTTATCTAAATAGCTGTGTATGTTATATTGTTCTGATAAGTTGGTATAGTGATTAGTCACTTGGTTTCTCTCCTTAAGATCCCAAGTTCAACTCCCACTAGTATCACTTTGAAGGACATTGATGGTGGCAATAAAGTTTAGAACTAGGCCTCTCTGGAGGCCGTCAGTTCGAAACCGAGCCGAACGGGGTTTTACCGAAGTACTGGTGGCTTGGTCGTTCAGGTATGCATCCAACTCTGACCATTATGGAGGAGGAAATGCATTTACTCGATTAAGAGCATCACATGATGCTTATCCGATGATTTTAATGTTAAGAAAAAGTTATGTATGTAATGCTGAGTTAAGGAAAAAACACGCTTCCTTATTTTGCACGGAGTTAAATGCCATTTTAGTCCCTGTGGTTTGGGCCATTTTGCCAGTTTAGTCCAAAGGTTTCATTTTTAACATGTGGGTCCAAAAAGGTTTCACATTTGCCATTTTAGTCCACTGGGTTAACTGCATTCATTTTTTTTGTGTTAACGAGAAGGCCAATTCGGTCATTTTATATGGCTGAATTGCCCTTTTAGTTAACAGAATTACATACAAAATGACCGAATTGGCCTTCTCATTAACAGAAAAAATGGATGAAGTTAACCAAGTGGACTAAAATGGCAACTGTGAAATCTTTTTGGATCCACAGGTTAAAAATGAAACCTTTAGACTAAACTGACAAAATGACCCAAACCACAAGGACTAAAATGGCATTTAACTCTTTTGCACGAAAAGTTTTTTAAGCTAATTTTGTCATATTAATGTCTTTTTAGTAAAAAATACATGAAAAGTCTCTCACTCTACTTTTATACTATATTAAAGTACTTAATAATTTGTCTAAAACACATGCAAATAATAAGCTTGTCATTGTATCAAAATAAGATGTTACGCGTATCCATTTATTTATTAGTGTATCATTAATATTATTTTGAAAATGTTGAGAAAATTGACAATTTTAAGTGGTAACAAGTCATTGTATAAAAATGATTAACAATATGTGCATTTTAAATAAGCTTAGCATTTTCAATATGACAAAATTAAGTTTAAAAAAACTTTTTCGTATATTTTTAACAAATTTATAGATTTTAGTGTACCAAAATTTAGTTGGGTCACTTTTCCATGCAAAATAAGAATATATGTTGGTTTATATACATATATAGTAGTATAAGATTAAGTATAAAACAATAACTTTGAAGAAGAAATATCATCATTACACTTGTGTTATGTATTACCAACATTTTCTTCTTCTTCTTGGTGAAGCAACATAAAAATGTTGTAGTTTTGTAATTTCTTGTTAAATCTCCCTATATATGTTTACAGTTTGAAAATTATATCAACTGTATCACTTCAAACTACTTCTCCATTTGGGGCAAATAATGTAGGTTGGTTCTCATATTCTATGCTTTTTTGTTCTACTATCCTTACTTCTAAATATATTTGAAAAAAAGAGAAGTGATGATATATGAGAATAATGAGAACTACTAATCAGTTTTATTTTTTTTTTATTTTCTCTAATTAAAAGATTAGTATTACAAAAATAATATATATATCATTCTATATATATAGATTCATTTGTGTGTGTTTGTTTATTTTGTCAATTCATGTATATGTGTAAAGTGATAAGGAGACAAGAAAGGAGGCAAAAATCTCAGTGTGTAACACTTCATCTCCAAGGTTTCGAGCATAATCCTCTCATGCTTAGGTGTTTTATTTTTTTCATGTTTATTCTAGTCATATAATAATATTTTGGAATGTCTGAAATTGTACTTACATTGTCTTCTTCTACTTTATTTAAATCTATATATATTAAAATATGTAGAGATATGTGTTCTACTGATTAAAATCCAAATATATAAATTTCAGTGACTTTCTTGGAGTGCTAAAATCGCAACCCCTATAAACATAAGTGATTGGTTTGTTCCTAATTCTTTATATTTTTCTAATATACCAAAAATTGTTCAATTTCCAACATATGGTATGGTGTACCTGCAACTCTTGTCACCTTCTAAAATCATAAAAACACATAAATAAAAACTAACACGTCGTTAAGAAAGATAGTGTAGTGGTAAGTGTCTTCTTTCGTACTAAAAAATGAATGATTTAAATCCTGCAAGGTGCAATTATAAGTATAAGTATATGTTGGAGTAGGTTGGTTCGTCGTTCAATGAGGTGTGATCATCTTAATAAGATCACATGCGACATAACGTTTTCTCATCATACTCTTGTTCTTTTTCGTGTGATTTGATCATCATGCATTTTTGAAAGGGTCTACATATTCACACACCTAACTCCCTATTTTCACACCCTTCAAGACGCCTCGTATAGACCTATACGAGGCGTATTACCTTTTTCAATTTCCAAGAGAATCTCTGATTATGTCATATTTTGTCTTATTTGCCTCGTATATGCCTATACTGGGCGTCTAGGCGAAAAAAGACCATTTAATCCCTGATTTAGGCCTATACTGGGGGTAAATTGGTCTTTTTTGCCTCTCTTATATGCCTAGTATAGGCCTATATGAGGCGTAAAAAAAGTATATAATTCAAATTACCATTTTACCCCTGAGTTAGGCCTATACTGGGGGCAAAACAGGGCTATAATGGTCTTTTAGACACCAGTATAGCCCTATACTGGGCGTCTATTTTTTTTTTTTTTTCTCTAATAGCTCCGATAACCAGAGTCATTCTTTGATATTTTAGTAGGTAAATTAACGCCCCAAATGGTAAATTTACAATCCCAGTGAAATAAGAAGAGATCTAGCAGAAATTTTGGATTCCTTTTTATTCTCTCGTATCAGGTATTTATTAAGAACAAGAGTGTTCTACCATCTGATAGTAGATTGACAAATTGTTGGGCCGAGCTGGATTTGAACCAGCGTAGACATATTGTCAACGAATTTACAGTCCGTCCCCATTAACCACTCGGGCATCGACCCAACGCCTAATTTATATTAGACGTTCCACAATATTGTCCCCAGGCAGATTTGATAAATACATATCACTTGATCTAAAATACAAAGTCCCACTGAGTAGACTATTAGAAGGACTTGACAAATATAGATCACTTGATAGAAAATCCCACTCCTATCGTCTTGAGTCTTAGTATACCCCCAGAGGGACTTGAACCCTTGTTTTCTCCGTGAAAAAGAGAGGTCGTAACCGCTGGACCATAGGGGCCTATGGCCACCTTGATTCAAAAAGAAACTCGAAATAATAGGTCCCGGCCACCTCTAATTAAAAAGCACTAGAAATACAATAGGTAATAAGAAGAATACCATAGGTAATTAATGCCTAAGGCCGCCTTAACTTCTTAACTTAAAATAACTCAGGGCGAGAGCCGCCTTTAGGAGATGAATCAAACCGAAAAACTCGTTAACTATTCTGGAGGTTAATGGTAATCAAACTTTACCATTTACAATCTGAAAACGCGATTTCATTGGTCTTTATCGTCTTTATCTTTCTCATTCACAAAAGGGTCTGGATCCAAGATCCTTTACTTCAAGGTGCTTGCTTTACCAAAATAGGATTTGACCACTTCAATTATATTGCGCCCTACGTCATACTGTCAATTGACGACAGGACAGGAGGGCAATAAAAGAAGAGAGAAGACGGAAATATAGATTAGGTATATCCGC